>MU227529.1:1166751-1193475 GCA_018584345.1 Thuja plicata | reverse complement strand
TTGGAGGCAATGATATGCTATGCAAATCATTTTCTAATGAGATGAGCAAAGAGTTTGAGATGTCTATTTTTGGAGAGATCAAGTTCTTTCTTGGTCTACAAATCATTCAACAAAGTGAAGGTATTTTAATTACACAGTCCAAATACATCAAAGAGGTCCTAAAAATATTCAAGATGGAAGATTCCAAAATAGTTGGAACATCGATGGCTACTGGATGTAAGTTAACAAAGGAGGACAAGACAACATAGGTAAATCAGACTTTGTATAGATCAATCATTGGAAAACTCATGTATGTTGTACACACTAGACCAGATATTGCACATGCACTAGGAATTGTTGCTATATTTTTTGCTAACCCTAGGGAATCACATATGATTGCTGTGAAAATAATTCTAAGATATCTGAAGAATACTGAGGAATTTGGCTTATGGTATAGAAGAGAAGGAAAATTTTAACTTAAGGTGTTTACCGACACTGATTGAGATGGAAATATTGATGATTGGAAGAGCACAACTGGAGGAGAATTATTTATGGGTGATAGACTTGTCACATAGATTAGCAAGAAGCAAGGATGCATCTCTCAGTCTATTGAAGAAGTAGAGTATGTTGCTACTGCTGAAAATTTATCAAATATTGCATGGATCAAAAAGTTGCTAGAAGGTATGCATATGAAGATCTTAGAACCAATAATTATCTATTGTGATAAAAAAAGTGCAATAAACATTTCCAAGAATCCAGTCATGCATGCAAAGACTAAACACATTGCCATCAAGTATCATTATTTGAGAGAACAAGTTCAAGAAAAGAGGTGATACTTGAGTATGTGCAATCAAAAGAACAATTAGCTAATATCTTCACCAAGCCACTACCCAAGGATACATTTGAGTACTTGAGAAAGAGACTAGGGGTCAAACCCTTGTCTACCAGTCAGTAAAATGATTGAAGGCTGCATCAACCTACATATTATTAGAATATCATTCATGTTGATGGAAGCAAAGAGATGAACTTCAAAAGATATATCTATATACAAACATGTATATATTAGAACTGAGCATCATAAAATATTGTTGTATTGCTGATGGATAAGGGAAATTCAAGGAATATATTATGGATGGAAAGAAAATGATTGTTTGACATGAATGTCAGATATTTGTAAAATATTTGTTTCACATTGTTGTCAAAGGGAGAGAGATTATCCATATTATCACATCTTTCTAGAAAGAGAGAAAGGTTATCCATTATCACATTACTCCAACAAGGAGAGATTATATCCTAAGGGAGTGAAAATTGTATGAAATATTACACATAGGGAGAGTTGCTGACAAGAGGAAAAGACATCAAAAAAGAGAGAAATTGACACAAGAAGAAGGCTCAACACATAAGAAGATAAAGAGATAAAAGAATCAAATCTAAGCTAAAATAGAGCTTACCAGAGATTAGACATTTATCGGTTATCAAACAAAAATATTGGTAGTTTGATGAATCTCAACTGTTGTATTTCATATTGTATTAGAAATAGTATAGTGTGATAATATAGTATGTTTCAATCAATGCCAAAGGGAGAGATTAATGACATGTAACTGATTGAATGTTTGATATTGTTAAGTTGAAGATAATGCAAGGCATTAAATTAGTTAATGGTTTGTATTTTCATTGATGTCAACTTGATATCATCTGTACGGTCATGTACATAATGCCAAAGACTTCAGAGAAGAAATGGAACAAAGGTTATGCTTTCATCAATGCATAAAAGTAAAGTATTCACTAAGTGACAAAAAACACTGACGAAGTGCACACCATTGGTAAAGGCAAAGAAGAAAAGTCACAGTGATACCCGACAAGTAGAAGACAGTGTTTCCTGATGAAGAAAAACCATAGGATGCTTGACGAGCTGAAAACAGAGTTTCGTGATGAGTAAAAATCCAATGATGCCTGAGAGATGGAGATCTCAAAGCTAACTGGAGTCACACCAATGGAACTATTAGTTTTCACCAATGACTAACTATAGAGTTGACTGATGGAATAGAGAGTTTAGAAAATGATAAAATATCTAGCTGGCAAGAGCTAAAGAAAGACTTAACTGGTTGTTTTCTTTGTTTTATTCAACCAAAGTTAAGTGATTGATTTAAAGAAGATTTGTACAGTTGGAAAGAAGATAACTATGAGATAAATCAGGAGTTATGCTTTAAATCAAATTGGCTGGATTTTTTTTCATGCCAAGAATCAAGAATCAAGAAATAGTGAATATCATGTCTATATAAGAGACAAGCTTAATTCATTTATGAATGGGGTTAAGGGGAGAAAATAGAAAGAGGATGCTAAAGAGAAACTGATGAAGAATAACTTTATACAGTCCTGATCAATCAAGCTGAAGGAGAGCTAAATAATTCTGTAGACACCAATGAATAGTGAAGCACAACATCATAGAGAAGAAAGTGTGGAGCACAAAGAATTGAATTGATACATTGATCAGAGAGCTAATGTACTTAAATAGATCTAAAAATATGCAATTCAAAGTTGTTTCATGAACAAGTCATAGTGTTTCAATTTAACCATTGAAGCGTCAAGTCTCTTAACAAAGTAGGACTTAAAAGTCTTCTATATATTGAGGTACATCCCAAGGTGTGACAAAAAGGTTGATTCATGAAAGTAGCATTGGACTTGCCCGATACCTATTGATAGTCTAAGAAGGAGGCTGATTCAAGGATGGTAGAAATAGATGCCCGATACTAAGTGACAACCTCTATGTATAAAATCCTCTATCAAGGTCGCACTTAACAATGTATTTGTAACCTTTAACAGGGTTGGCTCCTAACAGGGCTCACTTCAGAAGAGTGAAAATTTGGGGTACCGGTCCCAATGGTTTTTCCCTTAACAGGGTTTCCACATTAAAAATTCATGTGTTATGTGTGTATGATTCATTTCTTTAATGTTTTGTATCTGACATAGTTAACATTGGGTTGATCGGTATACTCTGCTTATTTACTAAGTTTTGATAAATAGTTATACTGCTTATCGGTAATCAAGGAGAATAAGGACAGACAAGGAAAATTGATAGATAGTTAAATCATTATTAGTATTTCATGGCATCCATCTAGTAGGGACATAATAATATGTGGTTTATTGATTAGTGGTTAAAGTTTGAAGGATAAATTTTTGAGGCCACTGATTCAGCCCCCTCTCAATTATTACTAACAAACAACACCATCTTATTTTTCAAGCAAAAAAAATCTTCTTTATAGCTCCCCCTAAGCCAACACATTCTAAACTAGTTTTCAAAGAGATTTTCTATGCCAGAGCTAGGTGTAACCGCAATGTTTGATGTATCTTCTTCTTCTATATTTTGTTTGATTCCTATCTTACTTTTTCTATGTCAATATTTTTCATAGGATCATTGATTCTTTCTGATGTAACATGATTATAATTTTTGCTTCTATAATATTTGACAATGTTTCCATAAGTTTTACGTAGAAGTCTCCATGTATAATGTGTGCTTTAGTGGTCAAGATTATTAATTGATCTGTGCCACAATGCGAAGTAACATTCCCAAATTTATATCAAATGGCTCTAGTATATTAGTAAGCACTAAAGCATAAATAGTAAGAATAAAACAAACCCGAATGAGGCTATAATGTGATGAACTCAGATGAAACATTTATGGTAATCATAATTGAATTTGAATCAAAAAGACTCAAAACTCAAAAATTAATCCATACCTTTTAGACTCTTGAGTTCAAGCCCAGATGCTGAGGAAGTCACTAATGGTGGCCTCCCAACTTGTGCCAAAACAGGTGTAAAAGTATGGTATAAACATCCACCATGGGTAGTAATTTTGTAACATGTAGCTCCAAAAACCCTGGAATAAATGTATATGCATTGACAGGGCATGTGAATTGTTTGAAAAATTTCCCTGTATGTGATCAGTAGATATATTTCATAGAGGAAACAATGGAAATACAATTAAGGGACCCTAGAAGCTAAGAAGAGTGCCTACAATAGAACACCAGATTTCAGAAATCTAAGAGCATGGGTGAAGGCTTAGTTGCATGGATAGACACTCTCTTTTAGATCACTCCAATGCTTCTGGTCATTCATTCATCTTTCTAGTATCAAATTATTGAGTCCCTCACAATTCATCGAGTGAAGACTTCATTGTCTTATTATGACTTTTCAAGTGCAAAATTTTATAGTCTTGCATCGAAAATCTTGTTATCATAATTGGTTAAGGAGAATCCAAGCATAGAATAATTTTAACCAAGAGAATGTGTGAAGACATGTACATGATAAAATAATTAAATATTTATGACTTGATTAAAGGTTTACAATATTTCCATAATTATCAAGGTTACTAGGAGATAGGGGTACTTGTAGACTCTATAGATTGGTACCAGTACTAGTACATGTAATTTTTAAAAATAGGAGATGGGGGCACTTGGAGATACCATTTAAAAAAAATCTAATCCAATGAATTTCTAGAAAATATCATTACAGAACAGTGGTAAATTTTAACATTAACTTTGAAGTTTAAATACACAAATGTCAAATGCTATTGTGACAAAGAGTTAGAGTTCAAAACTCACACTACATATTTCATATTAGATTATAATTACATTTTGAAATTAAAAATAATGATAGTTTGATACTGATACACATGCCAAAGGATATGAGACGCACAATTATGAGAATTTTTTTTCTGTTCTTCCAAGAGTGGAGAAGGTTTGATGGAGGTGTCCCTATAAGATATTTGAGAATGTTGGAGATAGTCAATCACTTCCATTATTTCCAAAAGTTGAATTGATGTTACAAAATATCTCTTATTACCATTTTGGCAATCTCTCAAAAAGAACAATGGTTAGTACATCATGACACTACAAGAAAATAAAATTGTACATCATTGATAAGTCTTTCTAGAGAGGAAATTGAGTAGATTGATCAGAAGACTATAGTGGCTATCATTATCATTACTAATGGATAACTAATAATGGTTTTTCAAGGGTGATGATAGAGGATAAGAACCATAATTTATGATGATATAAAACTCATCATCAAACTACATAACATAATTCAAAGTAGCATTGAGATTATTATCCATTGGTTTGGCTTAGAAGCTATAAAAAAACCTTCATTTGTAATAAATGTGAAACAATCTGATGAAAAAGCTGGAATGAATAGCTTCATATGTAACAAATAATTCACCAATGACCAAACTATCCCTAAATCTTCACATTTCAACTATATGATACAATCATCACATTTTCAGAAATACTTTTCATCAAACATTTTATTTGTATAGTCTACACCTCCATTTCCTAAGGCAATTGTCAAATGGTTCACATATATTGTCCATACTTTCATATTTTCCATATATGTCTCTATTGAAAGCTCTCATTGTGGAGTCTAGTTTTACAACCACAAAATTGCATTTGCTTGTAATTTAATATATCCTTTTAATAGATCTTCCATGTTTATCTTACACTCATCACTTTTAAGAAGACCAAATACCTTCATGATAGTTTGTGACTCAAGTTCATGTATTCTATTGATACTTTCACATTTGCATATATGTCTTCAACTTCTAAAAAATTCAGTTCAAATAGTTTCAAATTGGACATACTGCTAAAGACTTCAAAGAACCGATGAATCAAAGTCTATGCTTTTAGTAATGCATATAAGTCAAGTCATTGATGTCAACTTGATATAATCTGTATGGTCATGTGACAGTGTGCACTCTGTTGGTGTATATTGTCACTTTTTTTGTCGAGGGATTGATGAGAAATCGCAGTCAGCTTCCCAAGAAAAGAAGTGATCTGGCGTAGGATGTCTTCTCTCCAAAGGTTATTTCTTTTGCCCGCATTTGTGTTGAAATTGATTTGAATAACCCTTTGCCAGAATCTTTGGAAATTTTCCTTGGCTCATCTTCATGGGTACAACAGTTAGACTATGATCCTTACCTTTTCATTGTCGAATATGCCATGAGTATGGGCACTTGCATCATATGTGCCCTCATGCTCCTAAGAGGCATGGTGGGGGTTTTGGTGGATCTTCTTCTTCCTCAGACCTAAATATGGATAATGCAGGTAAGGGGAAATCTCAAAATGATAATACAAGCAAAGGGAAACCCACTTGTAACTATTGAAAAGGCTCCATAAAGTGAGAGTGGAAACATTAACATCCAAATATGAATAGAATGATCTATGAACTCTTTACAACCATTACCAAAGATGTCAAAAAATACTTTGAAACATTCTATCTAAATACCTCACATTCTACATGCATTATTCAATTTGAAATTTCTATTAATTCATGTTGAAATATCTATCATTTTTAACAGAAATGTGAACTATAACAAAATTTCAATTGTTTTAAGTCTACTTTGAGATCAGATAATCCCAATACCTTCCCAATACATGTTGTGGGGTTAGTAAAACAATATAGATTTGTTGTTCTTAGATGTTCTGGTTATTATAAACCCTAGAGATACTTTATGAATACCAATAATAAAAAAGGATAGTTATTGTTTTTTGACAGAAGACCAAGCTTTTAATATAGATTGGACACCTTTAACATATGTGTTGGCTCTTTGAACATAATTGGAGATAAGAAGCTTTAATAACAAAATGTAATTTAAAGTAGAAATGGAGGAAACAGATGAATGCAGACACTCCAAATTAATGGAAAGAACTAGATATCTCTTTTCCTAAATGAAGGATTATGAAAAATCTTCATAGAAAAATTAGTAGACCTAGCAGCCGCTCTGATCTCTATGAAATTTAAACAAAAGGCAGAAAATAACAGCAACTGAAAACTATAAGAAATAGAATAAAATCAACCAAAAACTATAAGAAATAGAAAATTGAAAAATATATGTTAAGCTTAATCCAAAGAATGTTCTATCATAATTTTTTCCAAAGATATAGCTAATGGGTGAACACATATAGATATAGCTAGGGAAATACTCTTACCTTTGTAGCTACTAGATGTGCAGCTGTAGGATCTTGATCTGCCGCTAATGGTGGGTGAGATGGTTTTGGGTAAGGGGCCAGATCTCCAATGGATGGCTCAATAACTATCTCTCAAACTACCCCTTCTATAATTGTTGATGTCAGGTGGGGTAACGGCTATAAAACTTGAGTAGGGATGTTGTGCAGAGTTCCAGTGTATGCCCTCCATGCCCTTCGTTCCCTCACTTTGTAGATCCTGGGTTACCTTTGTGCCCTTCGTGCCCTCTGTGTACGCATAAGGAAACATAATGAATAGATTTTTTTTTTTTTTTAAAGTAATGACCACGTTCGTCAGAATTCCAATGAAGATTGGTGTTCATTGGAATTTCGATGAACACAGGCATTACTTTAAAAAAATCAAAATTTTCGTTCTATAATCCGACCAAGAAAAATAAATATAATGAATGGTCAAAAATTTAGGTTGATTTTAGGGGTTAAATGTACTAGTGTCATTTATCTTGTTTTTGAATATCCATTTGGTACCAATGACATTCTTGTCATCCGGTCTAGGTACTAATGTCCATGTTCTTTTCTTCTCAATCTTCTCTATTTCTTCATTCATAGCACTGACCCATTCTTCATTTTCAAGTGCAGTATTAATAGATTTAGGCTCAAAATAAAAAATTAAACATCTAGTGTTTAGTGACTTACTTCTTGTTCTCATTCTAGCATTCTTGTCTCCTATGATCTGGTTCTTTGGATGGTGTCTTCTGACATACTTGGAAAGTATGGATTCAACTCTTTGTTCATCATTCTAATCATCATCTTGACCTTCATTTTGATCTCCATCACTTGGTGCACCATCTTGAGAAATTTCTTGATTTTTGGTGTTTGTAGCTTGATGCTCGGGTGCATTGTTCTATCACTCGAGAGTGATACGATGTTTCTTAGGTAGAGTGTTAGGTTCTTCACTATAGACAAACCTATTGTAGTCTTCCAGTTCCTTTATTCTTTCCTCATCATTTTTCTCAGCAAATTCATCCACTTTGACATTTTCACTTTCAATGATTTTGTTAGAGGATTTATTAAGACATTTATAAGCCTTCTTTTGGTAGAATACCCTAAATATATTCCTTCTTCACCTTTAGATTCAAGATTTCCATTTCTATCATCTTTCAAAATATAACATTGAATTCCAAAAATTCTGAAGTAACTTACATTGGGCGTGTATCCATACCATAGCTCATAAGGTGTCTTACTAGTGTCTTTATTCAATTGAACTCTGTTCAATGTGTAGACAACCATACTGAGAACTTCCCTCCAAAATTTTTGTGTGATTCCTTTCTCAATCATTAGTGTTCTAGCACAATCAATAATGGATCTGTTCCTTCTTTCAGCAATCCCATTTTTCTGTGGTGTTCTCGATGCAGAAACTTGTCTTTAAATTCCATGCTCATTACAAAATTTAGTGAATTCATTAGAAATAAATTCTCCTCCTCTATCTGATCTTAGACATTTTAGTTCCTTTCCACTTTTTTTTTCCACTATGGCTTTATACCATTTAGACATCTTGAAAGCTTCTGATTTCTCTTTTAAGAACATAATAGTCATCATTCTAGAATAATCATCTAAAAATAGAATGAAGTATCTATCACCATAGTAGCTCTTTGCTCTCATTGGTCCACATAGATCAGTATGGACTAGCTCTAGAATAGCATTAGATGTGTAGGTTTTTCTCTTGAAACTAGACTTTGTCATTTTACATTTTTGAGAATTCTTACACATGACATGGTTGGTCTTTGACATGCTTAGTAAGCCTCTTACTTTCCTTTTATTTCTTATCCTAACCATGTTGTCAAAATTTACATTACATAACCTTTTATGCCACAACCATATGTCTTCATTTTTATCCATTAATCAAGTGGTGTTAATATCATCAAGATAGAATAGGTTACCTTTTGTTTGTTCACCAGTTCTGATCAATCTTCTTGATTCATTAAATATCTTTGCCTTTTTTTTCTCAAATGCAACTCGGTGTCTTGTGTTATTCAGCTGTGAAACACTCAATAGATTATAGTTAAGTCCTTTCACCCAATATACTTTTTCACATCTAATTAGATTATTCAACATTATTGTTCCTTTACCTTCAACCAGACAAGGTGAGTCATTACCCATTCTTACTGATCCACCATTTTAATATTCAAAAGTTTCAAACTTTTCCTTATCTCTAGTCATGTGGTGAGTACAACCACTATCAATAATCCAGACACCATTATTACTAACCTTAGATATGAGTGCATTTTCAACATACATTTCCTCTTTGTTTGAATCATCCTTCATAGAAACAAATACCACCTCAATATCTTCATAAGATTGGATGTCAGTATTATCAACTTTGTTCTTAGCTAGGTAACGCAATTTCTTTTCTTTGTCCTTATAGTCTCGGTTGTCTCTTCTATCAGATGGTCAATTTATTTGGTAATATCTATCATCACCTCTGTCAAACTTCTTTTCATATGATCTTTCATTGTTTCTGTCTTCTTTTGTTTTGCTAGGACATCTAGAAGAAAAGTGTCCAATCTCTTTACAATTAAAACATACCAATGGTAATTTACCTTTGTATCTACCTTTGCCTCTCTACAATATTCTAGCCATTAGTGCTTCAATCTCATCAAGTTCTTGGTCATCACTATCACTTTCACTATCATTTCTCATACTTTGTTTATGAATTGATTTACTTATTTTCAAATAAGATTTGAATGCAGACTCAATAGTTGGTAAGACACCGTTGTCAAAGTTATTCATCTCAAATGAAATAAGTCTACCAATCAAACTATCTAGAGTAACATTGTTATTTTCTACTGCTCTCATTTCTTGTATAGCAGGTACTCTAATAGCATAAACACGCAGTAAGGTTCTTAGGATTTTACTTACCACTGTTTCCTCTTCAAATACACCTCCTACTTCTTGGATAGCATTAACTACCTCTTTGATTTTGTAGCTGTACTAAGTGATGTTTTATCATTCTTTCATTCTTAGGTCATCAAACCTTCCTCTTAGGCTTTGAGCCTTAGCTCTTAGCACATTCTTATCTCCTCCATGTACTAGCTTGAGTTTGTCCCACATTTTCTTTGCAGTGGTGCATGATTTGACATATTCAAATTTAGCATCAGAGAGTGAGGAATCAAGTTTTATCATCATAGAATTGTGTTCATTCTTTTCTCTCAATTGATCAATTTTTGGAGGCCCAGTAGGTAAAAAAATTTAAGTATATAAGTATTGAGTAACATCATTTCCAATACCTGATAGGTGGAGTTTTATCCCACTTTTCCATGATGCAAATTTGTCCTTGTTCAACTTAGGAACATCCCTTTTTCTCATGTTGTGATCTTTTTCTTGAGTCTTTAAACCCCCTTTCTAAGCACACAAGCTCTAATACAATTTGTTAGAATAACTGGGGGGGGGTGAATTAGTGGCCACAAAAATTAATCCAATAAATCAACCCAAAACTTTATACCACAATTATAAACCTCTAGTTATCTTCAGTCCTACAAGATGTATTCCTTGTGTGAAACTAACATGTATATACTGCTCGGTGTTTATAATTTTTATCCTTTCCTTTAGCATTACTAAATAGTAGTCTATCTTTTCTTAACCTTCATTGAAATATAGTAAATAACTTAGTGTTTACCAATCAATCCTATTTTAGTAATGTGTAAAGAAAAAATCAAAGCAATGAACCATATACACATTTGAAACATGAATTTTTAATGAGGAAACCCTATTAGGGGAAAAACCACTTGGGATTGGTAACCCAAAATTTTCACTTTTCTGAAGTGAGCTCGGTGAAGAGCCAAACCTATTAAAGGTTACAAACACACTGTTAAGTATGACCTTGTTAGAGGATTTATCACTAACAGTTTATCACTTGACCTAGCATTCACTATGCTGTCAACATGAAAACCTTTTGATACTTCTTGGAATGTATCTCAATATATAAAGGATGGTTAAATCCTACTCTGTTAAGAGATTTTCTGAATCAATGGTTAAACTGAAACAATATATGATCTATTCATAAATACAACTTAATCTTGCAGATATTCAAATCTATTGTAAGCTCATAATAGCTCTTCTGATCTATGTTCTCTTTAATTCCTTTTCTCCACTTCATTTTTCTCGGTGAATGATGTTGCTTCTTTGTTGCTCAGTGTCTGCAGAAATCTTAGCTCTGTTCTTTCGCTTGTATGATTAGATCTGTATGAAGACTTCTATCTTCACCAGAATTCTCTTCACCAGAATTCTCTTCAACATTCTCTCCTTGATAATGAATTAATTGTCTCTTTATATTGACATGATTTCATCATTTCTTTTGCTTCTTATTTTCTTCGTTGATCACTTCTTGATCCGTAAATCTCACCATGCTTGCTTTAGTTTTAATCCATAAAACTCTCCTTGTTTTCTAGAATAAAAAATGCTTTAAATATCCTTCTTATCTTTAGTGTTTAACTGATCGATCAAAAAAAAGTAATCAAACAATTAAATCTATAATTAGCTCCTTCTAGCTAAGTTGTTTTGTTGTATCCTAACTTCAATTCTTGTCAGTCAACACTTCAATTGTGCTCGGTGACTATTGCAGATAGCTCGGGCATCAACTTCAGTTATGTTCAGTGACAACTGAAGTTAGTTTAGTAATGCTTGCTCAGGTATCACTTTCTCGAGTAAAATTGTATGTCAGGTAACACTGTGAGCTTCTATGCTCAGGGTTCACTATCCCTTGGGGTTTACTATCACTCGATGTACATGATTATTGATGAAAAAAACTTTGTTGCTTCAGATCTTTAAGTGTTGTGACAACATGAGTATGAGTAATCATACCACATCAAGTTGACACCAATGACAATACAATACAATAACTGATTCAATGTCTTGCATTTATTTTCTACATCTCGGTGATCATAAAATTTGTCATCATCAAACATTCAATAAGTTATAGTTCATCATCATATACTCAGCCAAGCTCTTACCAACATCACCAATATTTTTCTTTACAACTATAGGTTGTGGTATTTTTTTGCTTACAACTCCATTATACTTGCAAAACTTTTCTATATGTCCTTGATTGTTTCATTTGAAACATGTAACAGTTGATCTATTTTGTTTGATCTTCAATCTACAATTCCTTGCGATGTGCCCAAAGTTATTGAATTTGTAACATGTAACCTTTGTAGGTGCATCATTGTTTTCTTTTGGTTCTCTGATGTAATCTTGTTTCTTCCATGACTGATATGGTTTTATATATTCATAATTTTTGTGCCCATATGCATAACAATTGAAATAATACCAATAGAAGGTGTGGAGAGGATCTGATATTGAGTTGCAGGGTATTAATTATACCTAGACTAATAGAAGGTGTGGAGAGGATCTTATCCAGGTTAGACTTGATAGAGCCCTCATTAGCAATTACTGGTTCACCCATTACTATTATTGGATGTCTTCCCATATGCAGGTTGGATCAGACCACATTCCAATCACTTTTTGGCGGATCCTATATCCAAGACAAGGAATTTTCCTTACAGATTTGAGAAAATGTGGACTATGCATCCACAATTGGAACAAAAAATTGAGGAATGGTGGAAGATAAATATTAAAGGAATTTCTATGTTTATTCTGGCTAAAAAACTTAAACATGTCAAGGAGAATATTAAAGCCTGGAAAAAGGATACCTTTGGAAATATCTTTTCTAATAAGACTAATATTTTTTTGGAGCTAAAGGTCATTCAGGACAACATTCAACATGAAGGTTATGATAAGATATCAAGAGATCAAGAAAATAAGAAATTAGTTAAACTCGATGACATAATTGCCAAAGAAGAAACCTTTTGGAGACAAAGATCAAGAAATATTTTCCTGAAGGAAGGGGATAGGATTACCAAATATTTTTACTTGATTACCCTTAAGAACAGAATAGAAAAAACAATATCCAATCTTTTCATAAATGGTACTCTTTTAGATGATGAAGATGCTATTAGAGGGGAGGAATTTTTTTTCCAAAATATTCACCAACAGGACAAAGACCTAAATAAAAAGGAACAAAGGGAGTTTCTAGACTGTATTCCTCAAATCCTTAATGACCACCACAATACGAGTCTTAATTCTATCCCTTCAAATTTTGAAATAAAAAAGGTTTTTTTATCTTTTTATGGGGACAAAGCCCTTGGTCTGGATGGTTATCCTATGTTCTTCTTCCAGAACTACTATAATATTATTGAAAAGGATGTTACTAATGTTGTAAAAGAATGTTTTGGATCTAAAATTTTTTTGAAGGAACTAGATGACTCCTTTATCTCTCTTATACCACAAAAACAAGGGGCTAACAAAATGGATCAGTTTAGGCCAATAAGTTTATGTAATACCACCTATAAGATTATTTCTGAGGTTCTTACCACCAGGATTTTGTCTATTCTTCCTTCCCTTATATCTTGGTAGAAAAATGGTTTTGTTCTTGGAAGAGAGATTATGGACTCAATAATCTCTATACATGAAAATGTACATTTACTAGTGGCATCTAAGAAGGAAGGCCTCATTCTCAAACTTGATTTGTCAAAATCCTATGATAGGGTTGATTGAGACTTTCTAATGAAAGTGCTTAGGGATTTTGGATTTAAAAAGAAATGTACAGATCTTATATTTTAATTAATCTCATCTATCACTTTCTCTATTTTGGTTAATCACTCTCCCACTTCTTTTTTCAAATCTTCCAGGGGTCTGAGATAGGGGGACCCTCTCTCTCCTATTCTCTTCATCCTTATGGTGTAATATTTGGGTAGGTACATGGAGAACTTAGTTATGAAAGGGGAATTCAAAGGCCTAAATCCTTCTTCTTCCACTCAAGTCTGTTCCCATCAATAGTTTGTTGACAACTTGGTTATTATGGGGGAAGCTTCAGTTAAAAATGAAACCATCATAAAAATGCACTGACTAAATATGGGACAGCTTATCAATTGGGGAAAGAGCTCTATGTTTTTCTTTAATGTTCCTAAAAAAAGACAACTAAGAATTAAGAGGATTTTGGGCTATGATATGGGGACTCTGCCAGGTACTTACCTTGGTCTCCCTTTATGCTTGGAACCTCCGGAGTCTTTATGGAGCTCTTTAGTAGATAAATATCATAGTAAAATCACTGGTTGGAAAGGTATGTTGTTGAGTCAAGAAGGAAAGATTTAGATTTTAAGATGTACCCTTCAAGGTCTTTCTCTTTATGCTTTGAGTATCTTTAAAATACCTAAGAAGTTTGGAGAAGCAATTGAAAAAATCCAAAAAAATTTTCTTTGGACTCGAATGAAGAAAAAGAAAAGGATAACCCTCATTGCTTGGGAAAAGGTTTGTAGACTTGTTAACAAAGGGGGGCTTGGCTTACACAAAATCAGAAACCTTAATTATCACCTTATAGCTAAAGTTATATGGAGATATTATAATACCAAGGGAGAATGGACCTTGATATGGGACAATAAATACAATAAGGGACATCCTAACCTTATTAGCTTTCTTGGTAGTGATAGTGGTATTGGAGGATCCTTTATATGGAGAAATGATCTTAAAAATAAGGGAATCATAAGAAAAGGTGTCAAATGGAAAGTAGGAAATGACAAAAATGTAATTTTTTGGGAAAATGATTGGATATTGCAAAACCCCATCAAGGAATGCCTTGGATGGAAGAACTTTGAGAACTAGTGAAAGTTGAGATTTGGGAGGAAATTTGTAGACTACTGGGATAGGGATCACTAGAATGACCTAACAGTTATTGATACCTCTTTGGGACAACTCAATAATTTTATTAATTCTATTATTTTGATTGAGGAGGAAGACAACATAATATGGAAGTATATCCCAAATGGGAAATTTACTATTTCCTCTTTGTATCACCAGGAGTATGAGAATCGTAATGAGCCTTGTTGGGCTAAAGCGTGGAATAAGGACCTTACCCCTAAGATTAATGTTTTTTTTTTGAATTTTGATGCAAAACAAGGTTTTGACTTATGATAACCTTAGAAAAAGAAGTGTTACAATTTTTAATAGATGTTACTTATGTAATCAAGATGAGGAGAATGTGAATCATATGTTTCTTCACTGTCCCTATGTGAGAAATATTTGGCAAAATTTCTTTTAAATTCTTAACATTGAGTGGGTTTTTCTAGAGGATAAAGAGAGTCTTTTCAACTCTTGGAGCCCTCCTTCAAAGAATGAAACTATGGTAAAGGTGTGGAAATCCATACTTCCCCATGTTTTTTGGCGAGTATGGAAAGAAAGGAATGAGAGAGTTTTAAGAAATAAAGCGGCTAGTGAAAAAGAGGTTTTCTACAAAATCAAGAGAGAAGTCAAAGAAAACTTGTATCTAAAGGAAATTTTTATGGAACCTTTAAATGAGGAGGATATTATTTTCTTCAATAACTGGAGAATTAAAGGCAATTTTAGGAAGTAGAAAATAAATCCAAGAGAGAAGAAGCAAGATGGGATTGCCCTCCTACATGATGGATGAAATTCAATGTCGATGGAGCTTCGAAAGGAAACCCGAGGGTGGTTGGGTGTGGTATAGTCATAAGAGATGAACATGGAGTGTGCAAGGGTATTAAAGCTATTCATATAGGAATTAAAACTAACCATGTCACTGAGGTGAATGTAGATCTTCAAGGGTTAATCCTTGCTAGGTATAAAGGTTGCAAGAAGTTATGGCTTGAGGGTGATTCCCTCAATATAATTAAATGCCTGAATAATGTAACTCCTACTTCTTGGTCTATACATAACATAATACAAAAAGTGAAAGGTCTTATTCACTTTTTCAAAGGTTGTGTGATTTCACATAAATACATAGAGAAACAAAATTGTTGACTCGGCTGCCAACATGGTGTGAAAATTGGAGGTGATGATGCAATGGAATGATGGGGATGACATGCCACATCAAGCAAAATCATTATTGGATAGTGACCGGCTGCAGAGTAGAAATTTTTTTTTATAAATGGTAATTCTAATGAAGATCTTTAATTTTGAAGTGAAGTGTCATTATTACCATTTCTGGAGCAAGTACTTCTTGGTAATTACAAGCTGGAATTGGCATGGATTCTGGGTATATTTGGCAAGTTTGAGAGTGACCCATTTTACTCTTAACAACATTAAAAAAAATTATTATAGAGATAGTGATTTTCATCAGAGAGCTAATATGGGTGGTAGAAAGAAGTGCTTTGAGCCTATTAATTGTGAGGAATGGAGAGATAAGAAAAAAGTATGGAGTATTTTGAAGGAAGGAGGGATGGTTGTATTTCTGGAGTGACTTCATGAAAAAAACCCTATGATGTCAAGGAAATTATTCAAAACTTGGAAAGATGGTAAGGTGATGGTGGGGAATTAGCTTATGAAAGTTACAGAGGAGATAATTGCTGAGGAAAATGGTATGAGAATGGATGGGCTAAGTTTATACAAAGATTAAACAATTTCAAATAAATCTTGGGAGAAATTTCTAGAGTGTGAGGAAGAGAAGGATAGGCTGGTGAAGGTGGATACTTCCTATCATAACCCCAAACATATATCAAGGTTGTGGAGGTATGTTCTCTATGCAATCATTTTGTACATTACGCTTGTAATCACCTAGAAATGGTTTGATAAGCTTAAAAGCCCTAATTTGTAATTAAGTCCTCCAGGTCCTAATAAAGACTACCAATATCAAGCTAATCAAAATTATATAATTAAAATAGATTGGTTTAAGTATATAATTCATAAAAAATCAATAATCCAAGATCAATCAGTAACAGACATCTATCAAAAGCCACTAATTCTTCAATTAACCTTGAATGAATTAAATCAAATCAAAAAATTAAATACATGGCTAAAGAAATTAATTAAATCAAATAATTAATATTCCTTCAACATGTCTCAAAGATAAAAGCCTCTAACCAATAGGAGGTAATCACTTGGATCAAGCAAATTTCAATCTCAACCATCCCTCAATGGATGTATCTCAACCACTCAATTTAAATTTGAATTTGAGTCTTTCCCTCCAATAATTCTCTATAAAAGAAAGCCATTCTAAGCTTATTTGATATAGGAGAATAGAATTAAAAGCATAGATATAATGTCAATTTGGTTTTAGCTATCTAGTTCATCATTTTTAGCATGCTAATCTAGTTCATATGTATAATTTGATCAAACTTGTGCATACTTGAACATGTTCTTGAGAATTTTAGGCATTTTACAATGAATCTTCCATTTCATGATTGTCATTCTATGATCTAAACATGCTTAATCTGAGAGTAATTCATAATTTAGAGTAGAATCTTCATGACTAGGGAGTAATAATTCAATTTCTCAAGGTTTTCTATGTTTTTCATTGAATTGATCTTACAAACCTTGGATATAATGAGTTATTGAGTGTTTGTGTGTAGTATACTTGGAGGAAACCATCACAAGGGAGACAATCACCTTCTACAAGGTCAGCAACACCTAAAGTGCAAACAAAATTCAATGGAACCTTTGTACAAGGCAAATTAGTGGAAAAAGAAAAAGAGGATGCTGATGTGTTGAGTTGGTTATACAAAGACAAAGAGGATGCTCATTAGGATATCAAGCACATTGAAATTACCACTCAACAATATGGACGTGGTCAATGTATCATGCAGAATATGGGATATCAAGGACAAGGACCTTTAGGAAACAACAAAGAAGGTTTAATGGAACCAATATTTACACAATTCAGAGATCCCAGAGACAAAACAGGAATTGGATACTCTGAAGAACCACAAATACCTCTTATTCCAGATGGGCCAATATTTGATGAAGAAATGGAAGAATCAAAAGAAGAAATAGAATTCACACAAGATTCATATGAGAGGCTATTACATATTCATGATGACAATCCCCATTATCAAGGTGAAAGATATGTTCCTTCATTTTAAACTCAAAATACAATTCAAGAGCATCATGCTAATGAGGAGATTGATACACAAAATAATCGTCATCCCAACTATGGGGAAAGGGTCACACCTACTCATTTTATAGATACCAGTCAATCCATGGAAATAGATTCTAATGACTATGAATGAGACTCTTTCTCTGATGGCAGTATTGTAGATATAGAGATAGATGAAGGTTCTAATGATGCTGGTCCTTCTAACATGGACATAGATCCACAAAACATCATGACACCTAACTTTATTGATACCAACACAAGATTATTGGTAGATTCTATAGAGTATCAACACATCTTGGTAAATGCATATATTAATAGAATAATACGTGAAGGGGGACAAAGCTCAGTTATTAGACCATTTGAATTCAATTCACAAAATATCGACGATGACTCGAGTGAGAATAGTGAGGACCTTCCTAGTCTAACCATTCTTTTGGAAGATACTATGATAGATCTTGTCGATCCATTTGAACATGATGAATACAATTCCATCCTACATCTTGACATTAGTGAAACTGACCTAAACAATGATCTTCAACTTGTACATCCTGACTTAATTGACTAGACTCTGTCTGAACCTATGGATATACCCATATTTTCCAATGACTACGAGATCGCTTGTTACCTCAATGCAGTCAAACCTGTAACTTCTTCCACTAGGAATTCTAATGCTAGGGAGGATATCAAGTTTTCTAGTCACAAAAATAAAGAAAAAATCAATAAAAGATCTAAGGGTAAAAACCATTCTGTTGCAGTCTCAAATCATGAAAAAGAAAGAATAAAAGACACATCTGATAGTGAAAATCTCACTGAGACACTAAAAGATGGGAAACTTGATATCCTTCCTAATCACTCTTATGAATGGTCAATGGTACTTATTGAACCAACTCAACCAATTAATATTGGTACAGAGGAGAACCCACACATCATATACATTGCTCAATCTCTATTTGTGGAAGAAAAGGAGGCATTTACACAATTTTTCAAAGAAAAGAAGATCAATTTTGCATGGTCTTATTCTGATATGCCAAGACTTGATCCTAATTTGATTATGCACCATTTATATATAAATCCTGGAATAAAACCTTTCAAGAAAAAGTTAAGAAAGATGCATCCACATATTGCTCTTTTGGTAAAAGCAAAACTAGAAAAATTGTTGAAAGCAGGGTTTATAAGAGCTATTTCATATGCTGCATGGATATCTAATATTGTGCCAGTGTCTAAACATGATAAATCCATTAGAGTCTGCACTGAATTTTGAGATGTCAATAAAGCATGTCCAAAAGATGACTTTCCATTGCCAAGTATTGATGTCATCGTAGATCTTATAGCTGGATATGAGATGTTGTCCTTAATGGATGGATTCTTTGGGTACAATCAAATAAAAATTTCTCCAGAAGACCAAGATAAGATGGCTTTTACTTGTCCATGGGGAAATTTCTACTAGAACGTCATGCCTTTTGGACTCAAAAATGTAGGAGCGACATATCAAAGAGTAATGATAATAATCTTTCATGACATGATGCACAAAAATATGGAAGATTATATGGATGACACTTTAGGGAAATCTCATCATCGTGAAGATCATCTACAGGATTTAGCAAAAATCTTAAACAAAATGGAACAATTCAAGTTACGCTTGAACCCAAAAAAGTGTGCATTTGGGGTCACCTCAGGAAAATTGTTAGTGTACATAGTTTCTGCTAAAGGAATTGAAGTTGATCTAGAAAAAGTCAAACCTATCATTGAGATGCCTCCACCTAGAAACATCAATCAGGTGTGATCATTACAAGGGAAATTACAATCAATTCGATGGTTCATTGCTCAATTAGCTGATAAAGCTCAACCATTCACAAAACTGATGCACAAAGGTATTACTCACAAGTGGGATGTGGCATGTGAAACATCATTTAATCAATTGAAATAGTATCTGGTGAACCCACCTATTCTAATGGTGCCAATCATAGGAAAACCTTTGCTCCTATATGTTTCAGCAACCAATACCTCACTGGGGGCACTATTGGCATAAGAAGATGAAATAGGAAAGAATGTGCAATCTATTATATCAATAAAACATTGGTGCAATACAAAATTAATTACATGCTAATTGAGAAAGCAGTGTTAGTAGTGGTATTCGCATCTCAAAAATGTTGACACTATATGATGGTGCATTCAATCAAATTGGTGGCTAAGATTGATCCACTGAAATATCTTTTAAACAAAGAAAATTTAACTGGAAGATTGGCTAAGTGGATGATGATATTAAGTGAATTTGATATTTAATACATTGAATGAAAAGCTATTAAAGGGAAAGTTATTGTTGATCAACTTGCAGATGCACCATTATCAAGAGACATACCTTTGACTATTGATTTTCCTAATGAATCAATCCTCATGATTACAGAACATACCTGGAAGATGTATTTTGATGGATCATTTGCACAACATGGTTCTAGAGCAGGTGTCGTATTCATATCGCCTCAAGGATATATTATACCAAAAGCATATAAAATTTTGTTTTCATGTACTAACAACATTGCGGAATATGAAGCTTTGATAAATGGACTAAAGATGGCACTTGAATGGAAGATAACAACACTTCATATATATGGTGACTCTCAATTGGTTATAAATAAAATTACCGATGAATATCAGACTAAAGATGATAAGCCTTATAAGAAGATGGTGGATGATCTAAAGCAATATATTATCAGCATAACATTTGAACAAATTTCCAGGTTACACAATCAAGCGGCCAATGCAATGGCTAATCTTATGTCTCTCATAGAGTTATTTGATAATCAAACATGTTATGAATTCCTAGTGGAGGAGTTATCTTATACCTCCTATAACTGTCCTAACTCAACACTAGTTTGTCAACTTGTAGGTTGTGATTCCCCTCGCTATGGATCTATTTGAACCTATCTTGAAACCAATACTTTACCCAAGGGTATATCCAAGTACCAAAAAAATAACCTTATTTTTCAAGCCTCTAAACATGTAATCATCGCGAACAATTTGTTTTGTAGAGGTTTTGATGGTACCTTACTAAGATGTTTAGATCTAGAAGAATCTAACAATGCTTTACAAGAAGTCCATGAAGGTATTTGTGGATCACATTCAAATGGTCTTACCTTAGCTAAGAAACTCTTGTGTATTGGGTATTATTGGCCTACAATGGAGAAAGATGCTATCACATTTTCAAAAACTTGCAAAAAGTGTCAAATCTATGGCAATCTTATACATGCCCCATCAAGGGAATTATTACCTTTTATCACACACTGGCCTTTTCAATAGTGGGCCTTTGATCTTATTGGTCAAATTTACCCATCATCCTCCAATGGTCACAAGTTCATTATCACAGAAACATAATATTTTACCAAGTGGGTTAAGGCTATACCTTTAATCATGGCAACACGAAAAAAAATCTCACTGTTTATCCTCAACTACATCATTTGTCATTATGGTCTTCCTTCATCAATTGTGACAAATAATGGAAAACAGTTCAAAAATAAGGATGTGATAGAACTTTGCAACAAGTTCCAAATTACTCAACATTTCTCATCTAAATATTATCCTCAAGGAAATGGGCAGGCAGAGGCTAGCAACAAGAATATTCTCAAGATTCTCATTCGCACTGTCAATGATTTGGGAAAAGATTGGCATGTTCAGATTAACCCAGCTCTGTGGGCCTATTGAAAAAGCATTAGAACACCAATAGGAGCTACTCCTTATTCTTTGGTTTATGGTGCTGAAGAAGTTCTTCCAATTAAGGTAGAAATTCCATCATTAGGAGTATCTTTGAAAGGACTAAACAAAGATGAGGACTACTAAGTCTCATGTCTACAACATCTAGAACTGTTAGCTGAGAAATGTCAAGATGCCTTTGAACATTTACAAGGATATCAAAAGAGAATGGAAAAAGGTTATAATAAAAATATTAAACCTCATTAGTTTCAAGTGGGTGATTTAGTACTACATGAAAATACCAAGAATCAACAACAAAGAATAAAGAAGGGTAAGTTTGAACCGAACTAGTTAGGACCTTTCGTAATCACCACAGTATTTGGATCTAGAGCTTATCAGCTAGCTACTACAGAGGGAGACACACTTCCTAATCCAATCAACACAATTCATCTAAAGAGATTCTATGCTTAAGTTGTTGTCACAGCTATGTATAGTCGAAAAGATTTTGAAAAAAAAAAAATTTTAAAAATAAAAAACATGCCTTGGAGAAAACCTGGTAAAATAGGTGCCTTGGTAGCAAAAAAAGCATTCCTATGAATGGTGAAAACCTGGTAAATAGATGCTATTTCATCAGCTCGCTGCTCCATCTATCAAAGCTTGGATAACTCTTCAGCAAGAACTTCAAGACCTTTGAGCTAACACAAGTCAGGACACATACCAAGCTGATTGACTCTATCATTTACCTATCACTTTACCATGGTTTGAAATCTAATCTTATCCTTTCAAATGCTATTCTAAGGAAATAAATTCACCAACGGTATTTCTCAATACGACATCAATCAATTCAAGGTGTTTCTCAACACCACCCCAATTAAATAACCAAACAAAGGTATTTTTCAATACCACTGATCAAGTCATTTCTCATATTAACAAACGAAAACAATGTTTCTTAAACACTCATCCTTCTATCAACATGATCATATCGAATCTATCAATCAGAATCACAAGCAGAGAAATGATTAGTCTTGTCCTATGCTTGCATGAATTTTGACTCCTAAGTAACTCTATGATGTATTCGTACTAGAGACACACTAAAAGAGTTGAGATACTTTTATTTGCATGACTGTTTGTTCTTTATCAGATTTTTTATTATTATACTTCTCTCAAATGTTTTAATGATACTCTACTGAGTTAGAAACATAAGGACAGGGGGCATGATATTTTCTTTGATTTATGCTTGTGATTGACATGGGTTTTTGACAAGGTCTATGATGACAAAATTAAAGCTACATGAATGGCTTTGATTCTGAGACCAAAGCAAACACTTATGTTAGTTTGGGTTACTATCTTTTATCAATTGTTGATTATCATATTTCTAAAAATGTTCCATGAGTCTTTGTACTAGAACATTGAAGAAACCACATGGTATTTTTCTTTTGTTTGATATGTTTTTGTTAACACAATTGATACTCAGGACATCATTATCTGCTATATCTTGATGTTTGTGTCATATTGCAATATCAAAATTAAGCTCAATTTAGTATTCATATCATCAGATTAAATTAATTATTCATGGTGGTTGTATTAAAAATCAAATAGTGTTACATAAGTCATATTCATATTATCATAGTCACCTAAGCACTAGTGATGATTGTATGTACTTATATCTGAGAAAAGTGATATTCATACTAACATGATTACTTGTATATCAGTGTTGGTTGTGTCAAAAATGGGGTACACAAAAATCTCAATGATGAAACAAAAGCATGAAATGAATGACATGAAAATAGAAGCTGCATCTGCATCTGCATTTGCATTTTAGAATTGCATTTCATTCTAGGATTTGCATATCTGTTATATCAAGTAACACTAAGAAAGGCTATCATAACATATATTCGAAAGAGGGAAAGACAAATTTTTGAACATTTAAAGATATTATTTCTCTTATGGTTGAGTATTTTACATCACTGACCTAAAAATCATCATTTTGCATCCACATTTGCATAAACATTAAAATCCGTACATATGCATCCATAGTATTAAGATAACATTATATTTGTGCATCAAAAACAACAAAAATAAAATGTATTCATACATTTGCATCCAAAGCATACTGAGATAAAAGAGCGTAATCATAGCATAATCATAATCATCTCATAAAGCATAAAATGTTAGTGATACAAGATACAATGAGATCAAAATATGAGACTGTCATCATATATCAAATAAATTTCCATGAGATACATCATCCAAAAACTGAGCAAAAATGGTGCTAGATCACATATACATCAATACATAATCATCAAAACTATAGGTTAATAGCTCATAATCAATCAAGACTGGCTCACTGTATCATCCCCTAGTGGTCCATGAGGAGGAGCATCTAATATACTAGGTCCACCACCCTCTGACTGTGCTGCAGCTGGTGAAAAAGGAGTGACTCTAGCAGTAGGATCTGGTACTGCTAAAAAATATGTAGCCTAATAATAAGAGGATCTACTCCATTGTGCTACAACATCTCTCTATGCAACACCTAAAGCTCTATCCCTGTTAGCTAGCTAAGCCTATAACACTACTATCTAAGTCTGTAACTGGCCCCTCTCTCTATGGAGGCATGCAATCAATTGCATCTGCTGTACCCTATACTAGTACACCTGTAGATCTTGATCCTAATGCCTGTACACCAGAAGGAACTATGGGACCTGTACTAGGCTAAGGAGGAGGAGTAATCATCTATGGTCTAACCTGTACACCTGGCTGAATACCTGTGATAATTGAGCCAGAAGCTATCACCTGTGGACACACCTGGGAAGTAGTCACTTGGGTGGAAGTAAACACTAGTGCTGAGGAAACCTTTGTAACAGGAATCTGAGAAGATGAAGGAACCTGTCCTGTAATGGGTATCTAAGTAGAAGTAGGTGCCTATGTAACTACTGGTGGCATAGGTCCTCCAATCTGAATCCTAACCTATCTTTACTGATGACCATGACCTCTACCAGCACTATCATCACTACTAATGGACTGTCTACATGAAGGAGCTCTGACAGCCCCACCACCTCGGTCATAATCTCCTCTATCATCACCCTCATCTACCATAGCTGGTACTGCCTCATCATGAGAGGTCAATCGAGGAAATGGATGCTGTGCAAAATATGTGGTAAAATCAGGAGTCATACCTGCATCTATAACATCTGGATCTAATGTCCATATCATCAGAGATAATTGTTGATGGTCCAGTAAAGCATGCTCATAAACTAGCTAGGGTCCCCACTACATCTTCTCATCTTGGGTCCTAGCATATGTTGCCACACCCTAGGGCATAGGCTGTACCATGCCATAGTATTGGAATACATGAGTAATCATGAATCTCTCAACAATGTACATCATCTGGCCAATCAGGTATCTCTCAGTACAAACAAAGGGCATCTCTTGTCTGTCACTTCTCCACTCCTCACAATCTAAGTAAGGACACCAGATAATAACGGTCATATCATCCAAAGCTCATCTCCAGTACTCAAGATTTCCTAGGCAGGGCTATACCATATCTCCAGCATACATATATACATATGGCAGTCCCTCTGATCGAACTCTAGTAAGTACTGGCCATGTAATAGGGATGTGCTCCCAGGTCCATATCTGTAATAATATCAATCCTACAGAAAATTATTTATCATGTTGATAAACCACCTGGTGCAAATCATGATACAAATGGGCAAGAAGACAAGTACCCCAGGCTAGTTTATGAGGACTCTGCATCAACTCCTCTAAACATCTACCCCATCCAACTGAAAAACCATGTGCACTCTGATCAAGAACCAAGAATCCACCAATGAGGCCTGCTAATACTCCAGGAAATGCAAGGCCCTGTCTCTCTAATCTCTCCCAAGTAATGTGGCACTCTACAACTAATGGATCCTGAAAGACTCAGATACAAGCATCTATACATGCTCATCCTGAAGGATCATAATAGGGAAAATCACCCATAATAGGTATGTGCAAAATATGCCATACGTCCTCTAGCATCACTGTAATCTCACCAGTGGGAAAGTGGAATGTATTATGTTCTAAATGCTAGCACCCTATCAAAGTAGTCAGTAAACCGTAGTTTACTCTATACTCAGGCATATCTAACAGGTATCCCAGTCCACACTGGAATACATCCCGATGATCTTCAACTAAGAGTCGATCGATCAAAGACAACACCCAAGGATAAGGTGCTCATGTCTGTAAAGTGCCAGGATCTCTCTACAAATGGATAACAACATTGCAAAATCAGAATTGGGGCAAACAGGGAGGTGAAAAATAGATATGTTTAGTAGTTAAATATTTTAACAGGGTCAGATTGACTAAGGCATTCAAAATTTCTACTATTCAAGGCTTAAATTCTGCATTTTGGGCTCACTATCCTAGAAACTCTATTCCAGCATCCGTAAATGATAGTTTATCGAAAGAAATATTTTGTTTACCGCAAGCGATACAATGTACCAGAGGCGCTATCAAAAATTTGGGAAACGCTAAACAAAATACCAAAAATGATTCTAAATGGAAAACAATGAAATGAAAACAACAAATGATGCATAAAATACAGGAAATGCTATTTTATACCGGATACAATATTTCAAATACCAAAAATTATTTTTCAAGGAAATCAAACGAAATATTCAAAAAAAAAACAAGAACATGTTTGAAATTCAAATTTTCAAAGTAGGATTTCGATGACATACCACTGGCGAGTAGAGGGTTGGTCTCTGATGTCGCTAGACAATCTCAAATTGGTGATCCTCCATGGGAATTGGCATCTTTTCTCTAAGCTCTACAAATCTCTATAAGTGAATAGTTCAAATGAATAGTAATTTTGAATTATTACCCTATATTAATCTCATTTTTGGGTAATTAATTTCCAATTTTTTACCACACACTTGTAACCACCTGAATTTGGTCTGTCGCAACTATGGACCCTATTTTCCCTAAGTGTGATCATACCCTTGATTTATGTCCAAACGACCCTGTTACTACTTGGCATAATTCTTTTAATCAATTTAATATCCTAGGTGATTTTTATCACTGATTTATATTAACTATTATAGCCATACAATTCAAATCAATTTCGACCAATCAAATCAAATCAAAATCAAACAT
>MU227529.1:1130435-1150066 GCA_018584345.1 Thuja plicata | reverse complement strand
TTCAAATTCAAATTTGAGTCTTTCCCTCCAAGAATTCTCTATAAAAGCAAGCCATTCTAAGCTTATTTGATATAGGAGAATAGAATTAAAAGCATAGATATAATGTCAATTTGGTTTTAGCTATCTATTTCATCATTTATAGCATGCTAATCTAGCTCATTTGTATAATTTGATCAAAATTGTGCATACTTGAACATGTTCTTGAGCATTTTAGGCATTTTACAATGAATCTTCCAATTCATGATTGTCATTCTATGATCTAAACATGCTTAATCTGAGAGAAATTCACAATTTAGAGTAGAATCTTCATGACTAAGAAGCAATAATTTGATTTCTCAAGTTTTTTTTATGTTCTTCATTGAATTGATCTTACTAACCTTGGATATAATGAGTTATTGAGTGTTTGTGTGTAGTATACTTGCAGGGTACATAATAACACATCGCAACGCTCAATGGTAGGTTTACCCAAGCCTATGGACATCATTTCACGCTTCTGAATCACTTTAGGCACAATGTCAAAATTAGTCTGCCTTTTTATGTTCTTAGCTCATTGGATTTTACTATTCATAGTCTGCAAAAAGACCCGAAGGGTGACCATGCCTCTCACTAGGGTCTCATGATTTTAATATATGATCTCTTGAAAAATAAAAAGGTGGAGATACCTCTGTTGAAAAATATTGAGAGGGATGAGGAGGAGATGAAAGGTGAAGAGGAAGATACTATGTATGAGGAGGAGACAGAGGAAGAAGACAGGGACCCTCAGGGGTATAAAACTCCTAAAAAAACAACCAAAAAAGGTTCTTCTTCCAAGAGAAACTAGAAAAAGATTATTGTGGAGGGATCTATAATGGAGAAGGAGACTGATGATAAGACTCCTCAGGGGATTAAAATACGTAAGAAAAAACTAAAAAAGGTTTCTCTTCCAAGATAAACCAGAAGAAGACTACTGTGGAGGATTCTGAAATAGAGAAGGAGATGGAGGATGAAGAGTATGAGGAGAAACAAAGAAGAGAGGATAAGAAAAGAAAACATAAGGAGGTAACATGCAGCAAAAATAAGAGCACCCAGAAAGGTAAAAACCCTAGCAAAATAAGAATTGTGTTGTCCCTGGATGAGGAGGATGAGATAGAGAAGGAGCAGAGCATGAGGCTAACCTCATAGAGGATTATGGGGAAGAGAATAGGGAGGATAAAAGAGACAATAAGGATGCGGATAAAACCCCCATGATGAACACAATGGCTAATTGGCAGAAGGGTGCTGATCAAACTATGGAGGAAATAGTTAAAAGCACTGAAAAAGAAGCAATGGAGCATGTGGTGAAAGATATCCCTGCTAATGAGGATACTGGTCAAGGTATTAATGTTTTTATGAAGAAAAGTAATGATTCTCTTGTGTATTTTACTTGTACTTTGGGTAAAATGTTGGATGATATTACCAATAGAAAAAAGAAAATGGAAACTATGAAAGTTGAGATCAATATCATTAAAAGTATCAGCATTGGAGAGAAACCTGTTGCGGTCTATTTCAAGGAGATGAAAGACGTGGTTGATAGATTTGAAGCCCAGGTGGAAATAGTGAATAAATTATGCAACATGGAAAAAATAGCTAAAGGATATAGCTGATAGGACAGTGGAAGATGAAAATGCAGGAAAAATCCACATTCTTAACAAAAAAGTGGAAAAATTGGAGGATACGGTGTGCAAGATTGGGGAGTAATATCTAGAAAGATTAAAGGTGTATACTAGTCATGCAAAGATTCTTCTGGAGAAGCTAGAATAAGATAGAGGGAATAGTGATGGAAAAGAGGTGAAGGAGACCATGGGACCTAGCAAACGCACGTGGGCTAGCACCAGGAAGTTGAGCCCAAAGGAAGATAAAGAGACTAAAGACCTCAAGAACTCTATTAGTCAGATGTAGATAATGGTTATCTAGGCACATGACATTGTGGATGGCATGTAGCTTTCCTTTTTTGGTTCTATCTTTTTTTCTGTCCCTGTTTATGCTTGTAGATCTGGGGGACTTTTTGTTAGGTTGTTAGCCGAATAGGCTTTTTCGATTTCCTTTCTAGGTGCTTTGAAACAATTTCAGCTAAACATTATTGAATATTTGTACAAATTTTTTAAAGGTTTCGGGTCCTTGTAAAATCTATTTTTACGTAATCAGAACAATTAAAACAATAACTAGAAAACCCATGTAAGCAGTCTTAATTTTGCAATCCTTCTTCATGTGACCAATTTTGTTACATTCAGAGCATCTTCCTTTGAAAGGTTCGATCTACTCTCCAGGTTTCTCATCTTGATCAGGTTCTTCTTGCTGATTAGTCGTGTCATTTTTTTTGCCTTTAGACTATCTTTCTTGAGATTTAAAGCATTCTTCTTTATTAAAACCAACTCCATTCTTGTCACCTTTAGGATTTTGTATTTTACATTGCTCATCAATCTTGTTGCTATTCTCATGAATTTTCCCATGAATTTTCTCAATGCGATTATTTTCCTCAAAAATTTCTCCCTTAATGATGTGGTTATATTTCTCCAATTCCTAATACTTGATTATGTAACCACCAAGTTCAAAATGCATCTTTCCCATCTGTATATTTTCACTCTTCATAATTTATTTGCATATACTCTTTTCATCTTTATCTTGTTGAATTTATTTAGACATCTATAAAGTAGTAACTTTGCATTCATGTTTCAATGCTTCTTTATCTTTCTTAAGCTTCTCAATCAGATCCGATGAATCATCTCCAGGTTCCTTCTGTACCTTTTCCATAAGTTATTTTCTTTGGTTCCTTGAGAGTTCAGGCTACTCTTTAAGCTTCTTAATGTAGTCTTCAACTCTTATTAGTATGAAATTTAGCTCCACATTATCAACATTATCCTTATTAAGGTCTTCAAGTATTTCTTCAAGATATTTTTCTAAACTGCTTGTATCCATCAGGATCTACCTCAAGCTGTTAGGATTTCTCTCCAAGGGCCACACACTCTAATAGCAATTGTTAGGATTAAGAAACAATGAGAGGGGGGGGAGGGGTGAATCAGTGTGAAGGTGAGGAAAAAAGAGGAAATAATTGCATGCAAGAAAACCACAACCTATAAAATCATAAAAAATAGATCCTATCCTAACATAAGAGGAATTGAGACAAAGTGCATAAAATAAATCAAATGAATTCAAGCACTCCCTCAATTTTACTCCCATGTCCTTTCTTTCTTCTCAAAATGTTGATAGGTTTCTCCCATTATGACAAGATGCACCTATAGCATGAAAGAAATTTGGCATGTTAATAAGAAGCTTCGAAAGATGTGGTTGACAAAATGATGAGAAATTATCTAAATTTATATCTAATTTGCAAGAGGAGTTGCAAATTTAGCAATTAAGTGGGAAAAAGGGCAGTTTGAGATGAAATTAAAAAATGTCATAAACTATGACAATTGACCAATTTGAAAAAGGAAATTTGTCATTAATTATGATAAGTTTGATGCACAATTAGAAATTAGTGAGTGAGAAAAGAGTAATTTGTCATAAACTATGACAAATATGATAAAATAAAAAATGTAAAAATGTCATAAACTATGACAATTATGACAAAAGAGAAAAAGGAAAATTGTCATAAACTATGACAATTATGACGAAAGAAAAAGGGAAGGTGGAGGCTAGAAAAGAGGGATGAGTGGATAATTAATTTTTAAATTAATTCCTCTCATGTTAGTAAATTAGGAATTAGGAAATAGGAAATTAATAGTAATTCCCAAACTTGAAATTAGACAATTAATTAATATAATTAACTAATTGTGGGGAAATGGCGAACATTGGGATAAATAAAGTTTATTTATTTATCATAGGTTATGACTTAGGAATAGGGAATAAATTAATTATTATTTACCCCTATAGAAGATGAAATTTATTGATAGGATTAAAATGATCAATGATAAAAAATGACATTATTAGACATGATCAAAAGGTCGAATCAATCAGAATATGATGACAATTAGGTACAAAAATTAGTAATTAATTAAATTTTTTTCATTTTTTAATTAATAGAAGAATTACACAATATTGGTGATCAAACAAAAAATTTACAAGAATTGTCAAAAGAAGGGGGGTGAGAGTCAAGAACCATTTTTTAGTGTCTACATTTTGTCCCTCTTTGATACAATGCGATTGTAAGCGTTGTGTCAAAGAAAAATTAAAGATCGTGACCCAGTAGATCGATAGAAAGGAGGTAGGATACCCCCTCAATAAATTGGGCATGAATTAATAGGAGAAATTTTTTTCAAAAAGAGAATGAATGCTATGATTGACAAAAGAAATGTTAGTAAAAGAAGAAATTAGACGGAAGAGAAGAATAATTAGTAGTGATGAAATGTGCTTTCATAAGTGCATTTTTTTCATGACAGATTTATTTAATATGGAAAAATGGATGTGTCGCATCATGACATAGAAATTCATGGCAATAATGCGATCCCTTTACATACAACAAACGCATTGCAGACAAGGAATGTTTCCATCCATCCTGAAGCATATGACATATGTGCCCCAAAACTTTATGAAAAACACCCCACAAAATAAAGGTTCATGAACCATCCCGACTGCTTTAATCACTTAGTGATAACCTAGAGTAGCATAAGAACATGACCAAAGATAAATAAATAAAAGATAAGACTCACTGAACCAAGAAAGTCAACAACCATTCTGATCTTGTTGTCAAAGTTGATAATTTGTTTGACGGTGATGATGATAGGATTCAGGAATGAATTACCCTATCTAAGACATATACCATCTGGTTTCAAGTATACCACACCTTGTATAAGAGGAAATGATGATTGATAAAGGAAAATTTGATATTGATTGATTTATAGGAAAAAATATTTTTGAATGATTGCTAATTAGATTGGATAGATCATCTATTTATACATAATTTTGTTAAGTGAAATGTTTAATGAGTCTTCATATTGCATCTTCTCAGATGTCTGTCTTGTTGTAAAGGAGAAATTTATTGAAAACAACAAGCGATGATGAACATGATGAGGAAATGAAATGAGTGTCATAAAATGACATTTATTGCTTTATATTTTTTGATGATTTTTACTTTTTTAGGATTTCAAAATGTTCAATTTTTTTGTACTTTTTTGGGACATTAATATTTACATGAGAAAGATTTGATTAAAAATTGCCCTAGTGTCTAGCAAGGAAATGGCATTATGGATTGATGGATGGAATGGTAGATGGATGAAGGCCAAGGGTCACTTGCATTGGATTTGTTTAGGTTTCCAAGGACTATCCAAGAAATACGATAATATATTTTTTCCAATCTAAGGGATTGGGCATGACAATGATAGGTCAACAAAATAAAACATTTAATGACATGCGATGCATATGAATGGACATGTCAAAAGGTTTTTTGGAAAAACATATTTTTTAATTTAATGCGCTTATTTTAATCAAGACCAAGAAAGGGATTTGGATAGGATAATGATAGGATATGACTAGGATAAGAAAAATCAAGAAGGGACAAGGGGAAGGGATATGGAATGAAGGTTGTGATAGATAAGAAATATGGACTAAAAGGATGTGATAAAATAGGTAATATGTACCAAAGGGGATGAACAATGTAAATTAGATAGGATATGTGGTGCTTCTAGGAAGATCTATGACCTTGTCAAGATCAAAGTTGGGAAAAGACAGATAGGGATGTCAATAGGATAAGGGATATGAAAAGCATAGGATAGTGAAGAAAATGAAAAGGTGTAATAGATGATCATGGATAGAAAAAAGTGAATGAAATTTAACCCCAAGTATGGAATGCAAGAAGTTTATAAATTACACATGACGCATGTTTCCTAGGTTTTCACTATTGGATGAAATTATTTCTCTTTATTCTTTTTTTTTTTTGTGTTACCAAGATGCCTGTTTGCCAAGTTTTCATCAAGGCAACATTTTCCTTTTTATTTCATTTTTTTTTCTTTTTTTTGGACCTTTTTTTGACATTTTAGTAATTTGACCTTTTGGAAAGATGGATGCATGATATGACATGGAAGGAGGACTTAAGATTGTTACTATATGGATGGTGCTCTTGAAATATATGACTATAATGGAACATGACTATGATAGCATGCTCAAAGACATTGGGAGGGTAATGATAAAGGGATATGCCATGGGTAATTAGATGAAGTGGGATGAGGACTTAGGAAAATGATTGGATATAATGGATGAAATGATGGAAAATGGGTGTTGGATAATGGAGTGAATGAAGATAGGTTTGATTTGGAGTGGAAGGAAATGTGGGAAAGAACAACATTGGCACACACCTTGAGGGGTGATGGAGTGATGGAGGAAAATGGGATTTAGGATTTAACTGAGGAATGGGTATGGATTTTGGGACATAAGGACCTAAAATTGAGTTGGAAGATGAAAGGCATTTAGATAGAGGGATAATAATTTTGGATACCAATTTGGATTTTTCTTTAGGAATTTGTGCTTCAAGAAGATTCTTAGGAATCCATATGCATTTTGATTTTTCATTTTTTTGTGGGTTCTTGGAATGCATTTCTTGCATAAGGGATTTAGGAACCCATATTTCTTTAGATTTTTATTTTTTTTCTCAATGGGGCTTTGCGGCCTTTTTGATATTTCTTTTTATTTAGGATCATATCTTTATTTTTTATTACATGTTGATTAGAATGGACATGTTGATCCTTGACTACATGTGGATTTCTTGACTTATAGATTTTATTCTTGGCATTCAAATTGCTTGGAAAAGGACTGGGCTACATGGATGGATAGGAATTGTATAGAGGCATTTTGGATGGATGAAAGGTTCTCCAAGGTGTGTGCCATTTTTTACTTGCATTTGGGAAAGGGTAAGTGGATTGTGAGCTAGTGGATGGAGGAATATATGGAGCTAGGATGGATGGAAGGATTGAAGGGGGAGGTATACATTTCGATTTGGATGTTGAAGGGATACCAATGCCTTGAGATTGAGATTTTTATTGAGGCCATGACCATTAAAATTTTCTTTCATATAAAAAGGGCTTTAGTATACCTTTTACATGGAGGTCTAACCATTTGAATTGATCATTCTTGATTTTACTAATGGGATAATTAATACAAGATGCAAGCTCATTATTTTGAGGTGGAAATGATATGGAAGGACTAATGGAATCATGAAATGAACCAAATTTGATGGAAGAAGAGGAAGAAGTTTCACTTATATGGGGTTCATGAACAAGCTGCATAGAGGTACTTGAATCACAAGGGGGGTCATGATGAATGATAGGATCTTGTAGTGGAATAGGAGAAATGACAAGATCATCTAGCTAGATAGGATCTTGTGGGGGATCTAGAGGGGTAGGAAAATGAAATGAAGGGATTAATGGAACTTGAGAAGGATCTAGATGGATTATAGGATCTTGTGGTGGATATGAAGGTGAAGAGACACCTTGATCTTGACTTGGAATGGGACCATGGGAATAAATGGAAGGGAGGCCATGATCTTGCTTAGGAAGTGGAAGGTCAATGGGACTTGGAAGAGGACTTTGGTCTTGAGATGGAATGGGATCATCTTGGATAGTATTATCATGAGTCTTAAGGGAAATGGGATCAACATGAGGATTAAGGGAAATGGGTTCATCATGATGCTTAAGGGAAATGGGATCCTTGTCAAAAATTGGAGGAGATTGGTCATTGTTGGGATCTTGGTCTTGATTTGAGTTAGGACATGTTTCTATTTTCATTAGATCATCCTCTTAACATGGGGTATGGCTTTGGACATACAAGGGTGATTTTGGAAAGGATTCAATATTTTTAAATGAGGGAGATGGAATTTGAATGAGAGTCTCTTGAATGGGTTTGGTTGAAATTAGAGGACATGGTGACAATGAATCAAAGATTTCTTCAATATGAAAGGTATTTGGGTTAGACTAGATTGAATTTATTCTATTAATAAGCCTTGGGAGGTTTCATCATTGGTAGAGTCACTTGATGGAGATGGAGGAAATTGATCTTGTGAAGCTTGAGGGGATGAAGGAGTGAAATGAGACATGGATGTTTCTTGTAGGTCAATGTGTTGATAGGAAATAAGTGTATCATCGATGTGATTTATCTGGAGTGAGAATTTGGTGGACATGGATGAATCATTTTGTTCATGCTCTTCATATATAGGATCCAATTTTTGAAACAAACCTTTCAAAGTTTTAGATTTGAACTTTCACTGCTTGCTTGATCTTGCTTGAGATACCACATAATTATTTTTATGTTGGAAAGAATCCAATGATTGAAAATGTGCCACAATAGGTTATTCATTGATCATGCATGATTTATATCCAAGAGATGAAATATTTGAATTTGTCCTCGTTTGAGAAAAAAACTTGTTTGATTTGAGGACATAAGAGGGGCTTCATCAACATATAATATTTTTGAATGCAAAACTGTTGGGGAACTTGATTGATTTGGTTTTCTTATTGGCACAAGAGGTTGTGTGATTGATTAAGACACACTTGGTTGCATAGGAATGAAGATTGGTTCATAATTAGGTGGTGGCCCCAATTTAATTATACCACGCTCTGGTTGAAATTATTGATTTGAAACTTGGTTGAAGGATTGATTTGAAATTTGATCACGCATAGATTAACTTGAAATTTGATTGATTTGAGCATTATTTGGGACTTGGTTGAAAAATGTTAGCTCTTACATGTGAGTGAGATAAAGTTGGTTGAAGATTTTGTTTTCCTCATTTATTTATGAAATATTTTTTTGGATTTTGGATCTATTAATGAGACAATGTATGTCAATTTCATCAAAATAATAATTTGGACATCTAGGGAGTTTGGCCATCTTTTTCTCCAATTTTTTTTTTTTTTTTCCAACTTTTCTTCCAAATTTTGAGTCAAGTGGCGTGAACTTGATTTAATTTATTTATTTGATTGAGTTGACGCCATTTGTCTTGGTTCAAGAGATTGTTGTGTAGTGTACATGAAATTTGGGTCAAGACCTTGTTTTTGTGAAGGTACACCTTGTATAGGATCAAAGGGTAATTGTGTGTTCTCACTTGAAGGTTACATGGGTTGGTATGTACCTTGTTGCCTTTGAGATCTTGTTACAATTGGCATGATGCCTTTATGCAAGTGCAATTTTTTTTTTGACTTTTTTTTAACTTTTAGAATGAAAATGCAACTTAAGGTATGCATGAGTTTATGAAAATGAAACTTTGGACTTTGGATGATTATGCATATTGGATGAGATCAGTTTTGGGTACTGATCATACTATTTATATTTATGCTTTGCCACTGATGTCAACATATATTTCTATGGAGAGGACAAACTAGTTACTTGACAGGTAGAAGTGTACGGACACTATAAGGATGATTCAGAATGATCAAAGTTGGAATTATGCAAAAGGATGTGTGTTGACCTTATTACTAAGGTTTCTTGTCTTTATATTTCATATTGTGGATGTTACAATTGATATGGTGAAGACTGGTTTCTGGACTGTAACTGTGATACTAAACAAAGCAGTTCTCTATGTTTTGGGTATATCTTTCTGGCGAAGATATTTCAGATGAAGCAAGCTTACTAGTGGACAACTGACATATATTGGAATAATGGGTTGAGTTCTATTGTTGTTTTATGGCTGGTGACGTTAGTTGTGGCATGTATTATGAAGAAAACCTATTTGTTGGCCGACTTCAGACATGTAGCATGTAAAATGAATTGTGAGTGTGGATTGCAGATCTAGAAGTATAAGTGATGGATTATATTTGATGTGTAATTTTTATAGGTACTATTTGTATCTTAGCAAGGGGTTATATAATTATTTTGTGTATTGGAAAGGCTTAATTGGCTGACCTAATTTATTATTTGTTTATTAGAAAATCTTAATTGGTCGACCTAATGAATTATTATAAGAGGGTATATATGAGTGATCTTTTCTTTTGAAAAGATGTGACAAAGATTGAAAAGGAAAAGAAGTGAAATATGTGAGGATTTTTTGACTGCTAGATGTAGAGCAGAGTTTATGAGAAGAATACTTCATTGGAACTGACCAAGCAAAGACAGTTGCTATCAGATAGTTTATTGGATTGTGTATTTTCTATATACACTTGTTCGGATTGTGAATCCTTGAGGGTGACTTTAACCTTATTTGGGCAGTGTGCCTAGGAAATGAGCCTACTATTTATTTTAACTCCTAATAGGTTTTGTCTCCTAACAGGAACTATGTACTTTAATGTTGTAACAAGCTCCTAATAGGGCTAAATATTTTAACAGGGATACTATACTCTCAGTACATTATTTGTGGGTGTTAATTCCCATTAGAGTTTTACCTTTAACAAGGTTTCCTCAAAAAAAAATATTGTGTTACAGTGTTGGAATTTACTGTCTTATCATTTACATTTGCAGATTTGATTTATAAAGTTTAAAGTTCAATAATCTATATTACAACTAAAGTAAAGGACTTGGATTCTGCACATGAGATTTGGAAAAGATTGGAAGCAATATATATTGTAGATAAGTTTACAAAGAAGGAAAAGCTACAAAATTGGAAGACAAAGATGGAATCACTAAAGATGAGAGAAGATGAGAACATTAGAGCATATGGAAAGAGAATTACTAAAGTGGTTACTAGTATTAGAAACTCTGGTACTTACACTAAGGAAGAAGTGATTGCAAAGATACTCAGATCTTTGACACCTACATATAGAACCAAAGTACAAGCTATAGATGAGATCATACCTTTGACACTGAACTTCACCAAAGAGATGTTGATTGGAAAGCTAACTACATTTGAGGCCACAAAATTGGGAGACACTTTACCTAAAGTTGAGTTAGAATTCAAGGCAACCGTGCACAAGAACAAAAAGACCTTATCTGGAAATGAAAGCACCAGCAGTAATGACCTAAGGGAATAACTTAGAGCCTATGTTGATGAATGGGAACATATATAGGAAGAAGAAAGAAAGATAGTTGAAGTTGTGCCACTGATTTCTGGAAGAGAAAAGAGAGGTAAGGGAAAATTTGAAGGCAAATTACCATTGAAATGTTTTCATGTAACAAAATTGGTCAATTTGCATCTAGATGTCCTACAAGAGTTCCAAAGCATAAACCTAAGTTTTTCGAGTCTAAGTATTCAAAAGACAAGGAATCTTATTATGCTTGTGAGGGTATCTATGATGATGATGATGGTGACTATGATGAAATCAGATTTTTTGCTATTAAGGATGTTGAACCTATGCATGAAGAAAAATCCTTAATATCCCATATTGAAAAGAAATCTGAATGGGTTATAGATAGTGGTTGTTCACATCATATGACTAGAGATAAAAATGAGTTTGTGAGTTTGAAAAGACATTATGGTGGTGTTGTCAGATTTGGTGACAATACTCCTAAGCTTATTATTGGAGTTGGATCTATTTCTTTGGTTGGAAAAACTAACACCGACAATGTATTACTTGTTGATGGACTTAAGCATAATGTTTTGAGTGTTGGATAGTTAGTAGACAAGGGTTATCAATTGAAATTGATTGATGGGAAATACTCTACCAAAAGTAAAGCAGGAGACTTGATCACATATGGTACTAAATATAGAGGTAATGTATTTGAATTGAAAACATTTGAAGCTTCTTGCTTTATTGTGAAGGTTGATGAAAGTTGGTTATGGCACAAAATATTTTGTCATGTGAACTTTGACAACATTGTGAAGGAAAGTATTAACAAAGCAATAAGACATCTACCTAAAATTGTGAAGCCATCTAACACTATGTGTAGAGAGTGTGTTATGGGAAAGAAAACTAGAAGCACTTTAAAAGCAAAGATTATTCAGTAAAAGGGAAGTTGGATCTGGTACATATAGATCTGTGTGTTCCTACAAGAACAAGATCATACTATGGTGAAAGGTACTTTATACTATTTGTTGATGAATTTTCTATAATGATGTGGGTTACATACTTGAGAGAGAAATCTGAAGCATTTGACAAATTCAATTTATTTAAAGAAAAAGTTGAGAATGAATCTGGTTTGAAGATAAAATATTTGAGATCAGACAGAGGTGGTGAGTTTACATCAGAGCTATTTAATTTGTACTATGAAGAGCATGGAATATATAGATAGACATCAGCTCCTAGAACTCCACAAAAAAATGGGATAGCAGAGAGAAGAAACAAAACTATATTAGATGCTGCAAGGATTATGTTGCAAGAAGGAAATGTGTCACATGTCCACTAGAGAGAAGCAGTTGGGACTAATGTGTACACCCTAAACAGAATTCAGACTAGAGAAGGTGCAAGTAAGACTCCTTATGAATTATGGTTTGATCATACACCTACTATAAAATATTTCAAGATATTTGGAAGTAAATGTTATATCAAGAGAGATGATGAGATGGGAAATTTTGATGCTAGAAGTGAGGAATAAATTTTTCTTGGTTATTCCATTAAGAGTAAAGCATATAAATGTTCAATCTGAGATTGAGAAAGCTGATTGAAAGTGATAATGTGAGGATAGATGAAAATTTTTAGATTCAATAAAGGATGTGTGATTGTGGTCAGATTAAAGAAATGAAAGAGGTTACTACTGAACTTGAAGAACCTTTGATGATTGACAATGAGATTGAAGATGAACAGACCAAAGCTACTAAGACACTGAAGACGCCAAGGTATGTTAAGAAGAACCATCCTAAAGATCAAATTATTGGTGATGAAAGTAAAGGTATGATGACTATATCTAGAGCTAGAGATGAAATCTATTTGATTTCTCAAGTTGAACCAAAGACTACTGATGAAGCATGTAGGGATGAATCTTGGACTAAAGCTATGGAAGAAGAACTTGAATAGATAAAGAAAAAAATACTTGGGAATTGGTTCCAAGACCTAAGAACAAAAATGTGATTGGTACTAAATGGGTTTTCAGAAAAAAGATGGATGAGGAAGCAACAATGGTAAGAAACAAGGCTAGACTGGTATGTAAAGGCTATTCACAACAAGAAGGCATAGACTATGAAGAAAAAATTGCTCTTGTTGCTAGATTGGAAGCTATGAGATTATTTCTTGCTTATGCTGCACATAAAGACTTTAAGGTTTATCAAATGGATGTGAAGTCAACATTATTGAATGGTGATCTAGAAGAACAAGTTTACATTGAGAAACTTGATGGTTTTCCTTTGATAGATGATGAAAACATGGTTTGTAGACTGAAGAAGGCAATGTATGGATTGAAAGAGGCATGAAGAGCATGGTATGCAAGACTAGAAAAATATCTACTTCATCTTGGTTTTAGAAAAGGTAATGTAGATAGTAATTTATATTTGAGAACTGATGAAGATGGAATCTCAATTGTAGAATTTTTTGTTGATGATATCATTTTTGGAGGCAATGATAAGATGAGTAAGAAGTTTTCTAAAGAAATGGAAAATGAATTTGAGATGTCAATGATTGGTGAGATGAAATTTTTTCAAATTAATCAGAGTAAGAATGGAATTTTTATATCTCAGACCAAGTATCTTAAGGAAATGTTGAAAAAGTTTGGAATGGAAGATCGTAAACCTGATGGGACACCTATGGTGACTGGACACAAACTGAATAATAGTGATGAGACTCAAAGTGGTGTTCAGAAAAAGTACATATCGATGATTAGAGGTATACAATACCTAACTCACACTAGACCAAATATTACTAATGCAGTTAGAATTGTGGCTAGATATCAGGCGGATCCTAAAGAGACACATTTTGCTATTGTAAAAAGAATTTTCAGATATTTGAAAGGGATAGTAGAATATGGATTGTGGTATGAAAAATTAGAAGATTTTACTTTGCATGCTTATACTGATGCTAATTAGGTAGGTAACATGGATGATAGAAAGAGTACACTTGGTGGTGCATTTTTCCTTGGGAAAAGACTTGTTTCTTGGTTGAGCAAGAAGCAAAACTGTATTGCTCAATCTACTACTGAGTTAGAGTATGTTGGTGCTAAAGGACATTGGAATAATTTTTGAAGAACCAGTGGTTATTCATTGTGATAACACTAGCATAGTGAATATGTCAAAGAATCCTATAATGCATTCAAAGACTAAACATATTTTTATTAAGTATCATTTCTTGAGGGAGAAGGTAGCAAATAAAGAGATTAAACTAGAGTACATTAGCACAAAGGAACAAATAGAAGATATATTTACTAAACCTTTGCCAAAAGATGCTTTTGAATATCTCATAAGCATGCTTGGGGTGATGGCACCTCCTAGTGGTAATTAATTGATGCAGATATGCATTAGTCTAGTGGATCTCAGAGCTATATCACTCTCTGGAATTGATGTACAGATCTAATCCTCAGGGGGAGTGATTGTAGGAGAATAGTATGGAGTACATTTGGGTGATCTTGTACCTGGATGATGGACATGAATATTTGAAAAATAAATGCCTTACAGAAGACTACAGATGAGTTATGGAAACCTTTACCATTGTTGCTAAAGGGGGAAGGAATCTATGAGAAAATCCCTACTATTTCGATAGATTTGTGTTGAGGATATTGAGAAGATTGTATTGAGAGAGAGTACTTTTGGGTTGATACATATGGATTTTCCCATATGTTTCCATCAATGCCAAAGGGGGATATTGCTGGATGATATCATTTTTGGTACTGATCATACTGTTGATATTCATCTTTTGCCACTGATGTCAACATATGTTTATGTCGAGAGGAGAGACTAGTTACTTGACTAGCAGAATTGTACACACATTGTACAGATGATTCAGATTGATCAAAGTTGGAATTATGCAGAAGGATGTGTTTTGACCTTATTCCTAAGGTCACTTGTCTTTATGTTGCATATTGTGGATATTACTTGGTGAAGACTAGTTTCTGGATTGTAATTGTGATACTAAACAGAGTAGGTCTCTATATTTTAGGTATATCTTTTTGGTGAAGATATTTCAGATGAAGCAAGCTTACTGGTGGACAACTGACATATTTTGGAATAATGGGTTGATTTTGATTGTTGTTTGATGACTGGTGACATCAGTTGTGGCATGTATTCTAAAGCAGACCTATTTGATGGTCAACTTCATATATGTGGCATGTAAAATGAATTATGAGCATGGATTACAGATCTGGAAGTATAAGTGATGGATTATATTTGATGTTTACTTGTTATAGGTACCATGTGTATCTTAGCAAGGGGTTATATAATTATTTTGTATATTGGAAAGCCTTAATTGGCTGACCTGATTGATTATTTGTATATTAGGAAAGATTAATTGGCCGACCTAATGAATTATTGTAAGAGGGTATATATGAGTGATCTTTTCTTTTGAAAATATGTGACAGATATTGAAAAGGAAAAGAAGTGAAAGCTGTGAGGCTTGTTTGACTGCTGGATGTAGAGCAGAGTTTATGAGAAGAATACTTCATTGGAACTGACCAAGCAAAGACACTTGATATTAGATAGTTTACTGGATTGTGTATTTTCTATATACACTTGTTCATATTGTGAATCCTTGAGGGTGACTTTAACCTTCTTTGGGAAGTGTGCCTGGCTTGTAAGCCTACTATTTATTTTGATTCCTAACAGGGTCTGTCTCCTAATAGAGACTATGTACTGTAATGTTGTAACAAGGTCCTAACAAGGCTAAATATTTTAACAGGGATACTATACTCTCAGTACATTAATTGTGGGTGTTAATACCCACCAGGGTTTTACCTTTAACAGGCTTTCCTCTACAACAAATATTATGTTATGGTGTTGGCATTTACTGTGTTATCATTTACATTTGCAGATTTGGTTTATAAATGTTAAAGTTCAATAATCTATATTACAACTGATTCACCCCCCTCCTCTTAGTTGTCTTGTGTACTGTTATTCCTAACAATACAAAGAAACCTATGGCTTAATGCAACTGTGTTTTTTTGGCTTTTTGATTTTGGGAATTTTTTTGGAAAGAATAAAAAATTAAGAGTATAAATTTAGGACATTGAATAGAGATCTTGACTTAAAAGTAGATAAAAAGGGACAATGGATAATTGGATAAAAAGGACTAGGCCAAATCCATCATGAAAAAGGTGAAGTTTGTCCAATTGATAAAGGGATAGTTGGGACAAAGGGACAAAGGGACCAAGTCAAGATCCTATTTTCAACATCATAAAGAAAAACTCTCGGATTTGGATTCTTTGTAGGATTTTGCAAAGTTTATAAAGGGATCTAAGATGAGCTATTTATGCAAAAGGGATTATAATGAGGACTTGTGCAAAGGGACTATAATGAGGACTAAATGCAAGATGCTTTGAAATTGAAAATACAAAGGGAATAATGCAATGTATGATAAAGGATTATGATATGAATATGTAGAATGAAGACTACCAAACATACCAAAAGGCTCCAAGGTGAATTTTTTGAGATTCCATGTGTTTACCAAAAAATTTTGAGACAAGGTGTTTGTGACCAGTTTATCATTTAGGAATGATCTTGAAAATGCTTAAGAGTGTTTTGAGAATTTTATTTTTTAAATTTTGACGCACTCACACAAGACACATCAGGAAGAATGAATCTTGTACAAAGATAAAACATAAACACCACAACTTAGGATAGCCAAGAGAACATATGTTGAATTCCCACTTTAACAAAGTTCTACCATGTCTCCTCATAGAGAAAAACTTAGAATCTTGGAGGCATAGGCTCCTCCTTATAGTGCACTCACTTTTGAGGCACACCAATCTTCAAATCCCAAGGGTAATCACTTCCCAAGGGACCGCTATCTCTACTAAGATCTGTGAAAATGTGGTATGTATTAGTTAGTCTCAGACCTTCCATGCCAGTAGATAGAGGGTTTTATGGGGACACTATAATAAGAGGTTTATAATCAGGGCATCCATTCTGAATATAGCTTGTGAATCATACAAGGCAATGTGGTAGGGAAAGAACTATTGAGACATATAGCCCCTTGAATACCAGGCATAAGCGATCTTAGGCCTCCAAGACATTAATCTTGAAGAGGTATTTGATTATAGTAGGTCGGAAGGGGCTATATTTTCCTTGTTTCCACTTGGGAAATACCTGTCACCGGCTCTACTAAATCTCTCAGGAGGCAAGCCCTCTAAAAGATTAAATGGATTTATCTTTACCCAAGATCCACAAAGGCGAGGGGAGAGGATAGGTCCGTTAAAAGTTGGGATTACAATCTAAAAAACACTTCAAACACATAAGAAAAGATGTTCATTTTCTAATTAGAAAGGAAATGTGATCAAAATAGCTCAAGTTTTTGTTCTTTCCCTTCCTAATTAAAGCTAGGTTAAAATTGTAGGGTTCTTTGATCCACGTAATTAGACTAGGTGAAAATTGTTGTTCATTTTAAAGACCAATTTAAAATTTTGATTTGTTGCATGTTTAAAACAATAAATCCTACATGTATCACAAGTTAGACTCCCAAGTGCATAGATATTATTTCTCTACTTGCAAAACACATCAAAAAAACATTAAAGAAAAATGAGATTTGCATGTCACGTCGGGTTAACCAAATGAAGGAGAGGAAAAAGAGGAAATAATTGGATGCAAGGAAACCACAACCTATACAAGGATAAAAAATAGATACTATCCCAACATAAGAGAAATTGAGACAAAGTGCATAAAAGAAATCAAATGAATTCAAACACTCCCTCAATTTGACTCTTGTGTCCTTTCTTTCTTCTCAAATGTTGATATGTTTCTCCCATTATGACAAGATGCACCTATAGAATGAAAGAAATTAGGAATGATAACAAGAAGATTTGAAAGATGTGGTTGGAAAAATGATGAGAAATGATCTCAATTTATAAAATTTGCAAGAGGAATTGCAGATTTAGCAATTAAGTGTGAAAAAGGGCAATTTGAGATTCAATTAGAAAAATGTCATAAACTATGACAATTGAAAATTTTGAAAAAGAAAATTTGTCATTAATTATGACAAGTTTGATGCACAATTAGAAATTAGTGAGTGATAAAAGGGAAATTTGTCATAAACTAAGACAAATATAACAAAAGAAAAGAAGGAAAAATGCCATTAACTATGAAAATTATGACAAAAGAAAAATGGAAGGTGGAGGCTAGAAAAGAGGGATGAGTGGATAATTAATTTTTAAATTAATTCTACTCATGTTAGTAAATTAGGAATTAGGAAATAGGAAAAATAGAAATTAGAAATGGGAAATTAATAATAATTCCCAAATTTGAAATTAGACAATTAATTAATATAATTAATTAGTTGTGGGGAAAATGGGGAACATTGGGATAAATAAAGTTTATTTATTTATCATAGTTTAGGAATTAGGAATAGGGAATAAATTAATGATTATTTACCCCTATAGAAGATGAAATTGATTGATAGGATTAATATGATCAATGATGAAAAATGACATTATTAGACATGATCAAAAGGTCAAATCGATCAGAATATGATGACAATTAGGGACAAAAATTAGTAATTAATTAAATTGTTTTCATTATTTAATTAATAGAAGAATTACACAATATTGGTGGATCAAACACACAATATAAAAGAATGTTAAAAAAAGGGGGTTGAGAGGCACAAACCATTTTTTAGTGTCTACATAGAGTTGTAGAACTTTTCTTTACCTTCAAACAATTCAAAAATAACCATGGAATAACTAAAATGAAGATAACATATGCATAATGTAAATTACTCATAATGCCATGATTTGTTCATGAGGAAACCTTGTTAAGGGGGAAAACCCAGTGGGGGTGGTGCCCAAAAATTATGAACTAAGAGTATAATGTCCCTATTAGGATACCTAGCCCTATTAGGAGTTGAGTATTACATTTAGTCCAAATACAAGGATCTCACTGCTCTTACAATACAAACTATCTCTTTTCAATGAGACATTACAAAAGATGAACTATAGAAGCATGTGCTATGCTTAAGTAGTTCTAGTTATAGCTCTCAATATCCTCTACATTATTATGAAATCATAATGCATTCACACACACATACACTTCTTCGTATCTCAAAAACATCTCTACTTATATACCTGAGCTCATAATATGTCCAGTTGTCTCACAAGTGCATCACAAAACATGTACAACACATAACCCAAGAGTAAATACACAATAGGTGATCATACATATATCGAGATGGGATAGGACTTGACCTAAATCCCAAATAGAACTAATAGAATCTACATGTTACTCCCACAATTATCATGACCTTTCATCTGTGCTGCTTCACTGCTATATTGTCTTTGCATGCCAAGAACACATTGTAACTCTCTCCATACAACTTAAAAATACAAGAAACCATAAATGAATCCATAAAACACTCTATACTACCTTCCTCTAAGAATGCATGACTTAACTCACCATACTATGCTTGCTAGGAAAAACTGTGCAATTGTATCCAAGAAATTGCTTGTGGACTTAGTCATTTTTCCAAGACTGGTTACCCAAAATATGAACTATACTTCAAGAGACCATACCAATAAGTAATGTTTCTATAAATGATTTATGTATGCTATACCTCTTTGGCCACTTTCCAATAATCACTACTGTTAGAGTAATTTAGCAATTGCTCTTTAGTGCTTAAGTTTCACTTAGGCAGTTTCTTTAGTCTTAGGAAAGTTTCTATTTCCTAGCAGTTGCCCTTTTAGGGTTTCGGCATCCTTTATAA
>MU227529.1:1073394-1121828 GCA_018584345.1 Thuja plicata | reverse complement strand
TATATACTTATAGTATATAGATATATTCAAATGTATATATATATATATATGGTATATTGATCTTCTTCCATGGCTCCTTGACTTGAAACTTACCTCAAAACAATATAAAAGAGGAAGGAGAATATAAAAACAAACCCTTAGGGTTATAGGAGGAAATGGGTAGAAGAGAAAGAAGTAGGAAAAGAGGATATCTCATTTCTAAGTCTTCTCTCTTTTTGACCTAACCCTAATTTCGAATTAGGGTTAGGAGTTTCAAAAAGAGTTGACTCTTCTTGGAGGGAAATTTTCTTCTCTTAAAACCCTCATTTATTTACTTATTTAACTTGATTTGAAGATTTAATATAATTGCATTTTAGTACTAATGAGGGATTATATGAGGGATTTTTTTTGAGGAAAGAGTTGGACTATGGTAATAACACAATTTAATTATAACAATTCCACTTTAGGATATAGTAAATCCTTAAGATTATTTGTTAATGTAAAGCATCTATTAATGAAGCATACTATATAATTTTGCTTGTGACTAAAATAATTACATAGTTGCTAGGTGTAAATTAATTATTTTAAGGGCTATTGTCATAATAAATGATTAGTATTAAAATCATCATTAGGTTAACCTCTTATGTAAGCTCTGAGTAGAAGAAGGTAATCTAACCTTAATGAGTAAATTTATTATTATTAATGATTATGAACAAATTGTTAATGTTATTTTTATGTGGCCAGTATACTGGCCATTTTAAAAATAATAGTTACAGTTCAACTTCATAATGTTATTCCCTTAGAAGGTTTTTAACTAGGATTACGTAAATAATTATCATGCTTATATTTAATTAATCTTTGAAGTAAAACATAGGCGGTATACCCCTCACATCATCAAACTCTATTAATAATCAAATCAATCTTGACGTGGCAACCTTAATTTCCTTGGTCATAATATTAGATGCTATGGTTGGCCTTAGGGGTAATCCTAGTAGATTAATGAACGTCAGTCATTTACGACCCTTGAACAACTTTAACCCTTGAAGTTTGGACTTTGGGTTGAGGGAGGTTGACATGCAATCATGATTCCCCTTAACCCCACTTGTATTTCTAATATATATAACCTAACACCCTAACTGAATACACTTGGCTATGAATAGTAAACTTGGTTATTGCGTAAGAGTACACCTTACAACTTTAATTAAATCTTTCAAAAAAAAAAAATTATTGCATTTTTGGGCGCGAAAAGTTTGGGCATGATAGATTCCTTCCTACTTTCTAAGGTTCAAAAACTACAATAAAGAAACATACAAGAATATTCATCAATATGTGCAATGTAAATATCCATTCATGAAAGTATATAGATATACATCATAGATCTAATATTTATATTTCTTGTTACATGCTTTCCTTTATGTAATTTCATTTCAATTTCTAGGTTTATTCGTAAATAGGGGTTTGACCAAGGAAATTCCTTCCAACCTAGGAATCTACCATTTTTTGTGTGCAAGAGTTACTGATGAAGATGTTGTTGAAGATTTGGAAAGTATAGGAGGATCTAATGAAAGATCTCTAAATTTTTTAGGGAAAACTGTAGGGTAAAGAGAAACCAGATGAATTATACTTGGGTATAGGGAGACTAGGAGACCTATACCCTAAAAATAGACTTATATTTTAACCACAGGATAATATTTTTGTATACTTTATGTTTCTTTTCATTACAAGTGTCTGTCTGATCTCTATTTGTCTATTTTTGTTTAAAGTTGTCATCTAGCTTACTTAGTCTTGTATTTTGCATTGGTCAATCCTATTTCCTCAAATCCATCTCATCATAATCATAATTATGATGGATTTTTGTAGTCACTTAGTACTTCAATCCTACTTGAGCCTATTGGGTCATTTTACTTCCAATTGTGCAATTAGTAAAAGGTGGATCTCATACACATCCTTATCAACCCCTCTATCTATCTTCCCCCTTTTCCATATTATACATTTTTGTAAAGACGACTCATAACATTTCCATTAAGATTTTGGTGATAGATCTCCTTGAAATTTGATAGTTAGATGTGTTATTCATTATATTTCATGTATAATTATGTGTTTTAATTCCATCCATGTTGCATAAATTTAATGAGTGTTTGAATATCTCTTTCAAACTTTCATTTTTTAGATATATCTTTCCTTTCTTCCCATGCGCATGAGTTTTATAACATTGAGTCCTAATTATAGCATTACGATTAGGAGAATTTGTATTCTTATGGGTTCCTTTGATCCAGAGTCCTCCTTATTTCCTAGGAATCTTGATGAGACACAAATGCATATTAACGACATTACCACTATTTTTGAGAACCCTTCTTCCCACTCTTCTCATGATGAGGACGAGACCTTAAGTGTGTCTCCTACCCAAGTACAAAATATTTCCAAAGGATTTGAAAAATTTGAGCATTGATTAGATCAAGAATATTCTAATACAAAATTTATTTCTTTAGTATAAATGATGAGGAAGATAATTCACAATGACTAACATGGTGTTGATTTATTGTGTACTATTTTACATATCATTGAAAACAATGTTAAACCCATTATAGAGCGTACTCAGGAACTTGATTTAACTCAACCTCCCACTAGTGTTGAAAATTATATTCCTATTCCTACTTCATTACCTAGTGTTTCTACCTATGCTCCACCTCTCATGACTACATCCATTTCAAACTTCAATCCTATACATGTTAGTCTTGTAAGCATCCCTAATCCTATTTTCCTCCTCCTTCATGTGTTCCATGTGTTTCCCAACCTTCATATATGCCTACCTACAACAATGTACCATTTTAATATTCCATTGTTCCTTCCATTTCCTATCATGGTCCAAACCTTTCCCACATTTCTAAAACCAAGCTTTCCACCAAATCCACTATCAATTGTTTTTATCAAACTCTTTAATCCTTGCAACAAAAAAATCCATCCATGAATCAATCCAATTTTAAAATTCCCACATGTGATATTCATATTCCTTTTACCTTCGATATCATTTGTGCTATTATCCCCCAATACATGAAAATACCTCACTTGGAGACTTGCACTAGTAAAGGTGATCCCTTGACTCATGTAAAAACTTTTCAAACATTGTGTAGTAAATTTTCTCATGATCGTAGATTCATTGCTAAACCATTTACTATAAAACTTAGAGACAAGGCCTTACAATGGTATTGTTCTTTAACTCCTTATTCCATTGATTCTTTTAAAACACTTGCTAATGATTTCATTCAATAAATTCTAAAACAATGTTGGTCCTACTATTTCTTTGACTAATTTGATGCATTGTAAACAAGATGTTAAAGAAAAAGTGACTTATTTTATTGATATATTTAAGCATTTTCATGCTTAGATTTCTTATCTCATGTTTGATATTTTGGTACAACATATTTTCATTTCTAATTTACAAAAATACATTAGGGATAATATATTGCTTTAGGAATTATCCTCTTTTACTCAATTGTGTGCAGTGCTTCATAATTATCATATTTAAGTGAGTCAATTTGAGAGCACCACTCCAATGGATCCATTTGATAAGAGTAATTCCACATCCCACATATTTGAAAAGTCTCAAAAAATTAAGGTATTCCTCAAGATCAACAATTCATCAAATAAAAATCAAATAAAATTGATTCACAAGTGTTAACATTAGTCCAAGGTGTGGCTCCTTTGTCATCTATTTTTAGTCCTCATAAATTAACACCTCTTTCTGAATCTTTGCATAATGTGATATTGAAGTTAATTAATGCTAATATTTTAATACTTCCTCCCATTAAGATAATTTATCCTTCCAAATAGTCCAAGACATCATTTGATCCTAATGTCTTTTTCCAATATCACCATCAAGTCGAACATGATACTAAAAAGTGTTTCTATTTGAAAACTATTGTTTAATAACTTATAGATTCTAATGCCATATCTATTGAGGGTGTTAATAATCATGATAAAATATCTATTTCCCCTTTGAACCAAAACTTGAAAATTTATACCAATCCTTTACCATCCCATTCTATAAATACCATTAAGTTTACCCATCCTTTGCCTTCTTCTTCTACCCATCTTGTTGACCCGCCTACCATTGTGAACTATGATCTTGAGTGAACCAAGGCCAACAATTTTGTCAATATTATTGATCATTATAAACCTAAACCTAAACCAAAACCTAATATTTGCATGAAATTTGATTCTAATGAAACTATTAAGGCACCTGATAGTCATCTTTACATTGTTGCAAATGTTAATGGTCCTCCATCTATTGGAGTTCTTATAGATCCTACTTGCATGGTGAATGTTATAACTAAAGAACATATTTTTACTACACTTCCAACATAATTATTATGAAAAAATTTATGTGATGATAAAAAATTTCAATGTTTTCACATGTCCCACCCATGGTTTCAATGCCTATCTACAAGTGCTTCTTTGTTAAGTGTGAGACCACTAGAATTAGAACCATAGATTCCTTGGTGAATATCTTATAGTTCCATTTGTGATTCTTCAAATCCTAAACACCTAAGGAGGGTTCTGTCAAAGTACTTCTGATAGAAGGTTTACCCAAGGATAGTATAATGGGATGCACGATGAATGAATGTCTTGCATTGGTTATTAGTAAGGCAAGGTGGGATGATATCATCATGAAGGTAGGCATAGATTTCTTGGTACTAGGGAGAATCAGGGCCAACAATATCACACACCATTTTTGATTCAATCATGTTGTAAATAGAAACCATATGATGTTATACAAGAAAATAGCACTAGTGAATATGCTCAGGCATGGTAACCAAGGATCCAATAGTCACCATGTCATCAATTGCTTTGTTGTTTTCTCATGGGATTCTCTCAAATTGTATCTTGGTGAAATTTTGGTTTAGGTCTTTGATCATATGTCTATACAAGATAAATTTGTCATCCTTTCTTTGGTACTCATCATTGACTTGTTTAATTACTAATTGGGAGTCTCCAAAGACTTGTAGGTTGGTGATTTTCCATTTTATGGTGATACGCAGTCCTGTAACCAAAGCTTCATATTTTGCAATATTGTTGGTACAATCAAAGGATAACTTGTGAGAATTTGGTATGTAATTCCCTTGTGGGGTGAAAACATTATACCTTCCATCAGTCCTTTCTATGTGTACAAACCATAAAAGTATAACTTGCATTATATTTCGGGGGTAACTACCATAATAAAATCATTAGGGAATTCTATGACAAGGGGATGGTGACTAGGTATAGGAGCTTTGTCCAATTGATTGATAATGACTTGTACTTTTATTGTTTTTTGATATCCATATTCAATGTCAAACTTGTTGAGGATCAAAACCCACTTCACTTTTCTTCCAGTAAAAGCTTCTTTGGATACTAGGTACTCAAGTGGATCAATTTTTGAAAAGTTCTTTGTTTTGTGATTAAACATGCAATGACAAAGTTTTTGTGTTTAGAGTACAATGACAAGACATGATCATTCTATGGGTGTAGAATTAAGCTTATAACCAACTAATGTATGACCATTGTAGTATATTTCTCTTTCCTTTCCATTCTCAGCCAATTATTCCAGAAGTACCACTAGTGTAATAATAGTGGATGATATATATATAAGAGTAAAGGTCTTCCATTAATGGGTGGTGATGTAAGGTAAGATTCAATTTGGTTAAAGGACTTATGAAATAAGAAATTAAACTGAAACTTGACATCTTTATGAAGGAGGTGAGAAAATGGATGACACTTGTTAGCAAGCTGGGAAATGAAATGTCAAATAGACTGAAGCTTGCCTTGAATATTGCAGAGTTGCTTAAATTTCTTAGGAGGTTGTATATCTAGGGTTGCTTTGAATTTTTTGGGGTCCACCTCAATTCCTTTTCAAAACACAATGTAGCCTAACAAATTTCTTGATGTCACTCCAAAGACACACTTTTTGGGATTAAGCCTCACTTTATATTGTTGCAATTGCTCAAATATCCTAGTGAGCACAACGATGTGTTAATCTCTAGTTTTATACTTTTGTAGGAGATCATCAACATAGTCCTCCATTATATCATGAAAGAGGTAATTATAAATAGATGTCATGACACACTAAATGGTTTCTCTAACATTATTGATTCTAGAGGGCATAAATTGATAGCAAAAAGTTCCCCATAGTGTGGTGAAAGTTATCTTATGTTGGTCCTATGTAGCCATTTTAATATGGTTGTATCTTGAGAATCATCCATTAAAGATAATATCTCACGTCTGATAGTCAAATCAAGTATGATGTCAATATTATGTAGTGTAAAGGCATGTTTAGGACACTCTTTATTAATATCTCTAAATTATTTGTATGGATGTCCCTAGAAGGCTTTCCTATGGGTAAAATGTTATAGACCCACTCTAAATAATCGATAGGTCTAATGAATCTAACCTCCAAAATTTTCTATAATTATTCTTTAACTGGGAGAGCTATCTGAGGGTGTATCTTTCAAAGTTTTTTTTTTAGATACCTTTGGGATCCATATATACGGAAAGATGATGTACTACTAAGTTAGGATCCAAACTATTCATCTCACTATATGACCATGCAAAATTGTGTTGCAATTTTTAAAGGAATGCTATCATATTTTTGTTTTCTTGTTCACTCAAATATGTGGTGACAATTAGTATTCCTAGGGGTACATATATTAATCTCAACTATATCTTGAATGAGTATTTATGATTTCTCACAAGGAAGGGCCATCAAAGGAAAGTCAACTTTTCCCTCCTCAAGCACCTCAGGGAGGTTTTCACTAGAAGATGCATCATTTATTTTTACCTTTTCAGTGTCCAAAGGTTCCTTAGATATTTTTTCATTAAGGGACATATTGTTTTATTTTTTATTTTTTTAATTATTTTTTTCTCATTTTTGCAATTGAGAGAATTGACTTGCTGCCCAAAATATGCCTTGTTCATGATATATGATCTAGTGTTCATATTATTGAAGGTCCTTAAGATCCAAAAGTGCAAGAACAACATCATCATATGTGCATATGTCCAATGGTGGTGACCTTTCTGGTCCCAGTCTATGATCTTGGGGTGTTTGAGTGTGAGATCAGGTGAAATGAGGTGAATGGGGATTATGGAATAAACAAGTCTATTCCAAAAAGGTCATCATCAAGGTATTATAAATTAAAATTGTATAATTCATCTTCAACATTTTAATATTTAGAAGAAGCTTGGGACATTTGAAGGGGTTCCCTTTTTCTGAGTGATATTCGAGTCCCCGGTTGTGATAGTAATCTCTTGGAACGATTGGTTCTCAAATGCCTTAATCTTTTTCCTGCAAGCCCATTCCATGATATTCCATATTATCCACTATAGGGTATGATTTTGGGTAATTATCCTTAGGGATTTTAGTAGGAGAATACTTTGGTTAGTAATCTTGCATCACCCAAAAATATTTCCTTTCAATTTTTTTCTTGTTCCCGATTTCTATGTTTTTGGTGGAGTTCCTTGGTTTTGGATTATTGGCTATTGCAAACTTTAGGGTTGGTTTTGGACATCATGTTTTACTTTTTTCTAGGTTCACACCTCAATTGGATACTTTTATGTTGATATATTACAAGATTCATGGTCAGTTCTATGTGTTCTTCATGTTTTAACAGTCAGTTGGAGTTTTTCGATCTTGCGAAGCATTTCTTGATCAACGAAGCTTGGTGACTCATATCACAATGTTCCTAGGTCTTTGGCTGATGTCTCTCTTGGATCACACATAATTTATATATGTTGGCATTTATATATTATGATTTTGGTCCTAACCTCTTGTATCATTCTAAAAAGTAAGCACTTGATTTGTGTTCAATATAGGTTCATTTTGGGCTTGCTTTAGTGTGGTTCCTTTGATTGGTCTTCATATTGCACTTAAATGTACACTTTATTGACATATGGGTCCTTCTTTCTTCTTTAATCGTCCCTAATTTATGAAAAAAATAGGTAGGATCTTATTTCTAAGCACCCTCCCCTATTGTCCTCTAATTGCAAAATTTCTCCTTTTATTTTATGGTCTTCGAATTTACTCCCGACATTGGAATACGTTGACCTTTCGAATCTCATAGACCTTATAGGCCACACCATCCAATCAAAAGAAATAATTTTTATGGAGGGGTGCATTTGAAATTTGACTGCACCCCAAGGGGTGAAGTCAAACTTCAACTTTATCCATGGATTTTAGATCCTCGATTGGGCCCTAGTTCCTATTTGGTGCATTCACCAGGGTTTCGGATTCATGGTTAGCATGTGAAATTGTATTTATGGATGCACTATAAAAGGATCTCCCTCTCTCTTCATTTTAATTCTATGAGGTATATTATATGTGACCTATGATATACATGTGCATACATTCACAAATGTATCTATTGAGAAAGAAATCAAGTAAAGCATTGAGTATCCAAGTGCAATTTAAAGTGGCATTGTATGATTCAAGTCTTCAAGTACTCAAGGTGTCTTCCATAGATAAATATTATTTCCCCATTGAGTCCAACAAAAGGAGTATCTTGGAAGGACATTGGATTCATTTTATCCTTCAATCATTCAATGACGATTTACAAAACATCTTCATAAGGTTTTGTCTTGCATGATTTCCTGTTGGTTTCTTGTGTAGAGTCAAAGCTATTGCATCAACATGCTTGGTCATATTCAAAGAGGTAAGAGTATCTACATTGCATGATACACTTCATTTCAGATCTAATATCTCTTACATGTTAGAATTCCTTACTTCATTTCAATTCAAGCTTAATTCCTAAACTGGGGCTTGACCAAGGCAAGCCCCCCTTACACAAATGATTTTCCCTTTTTCTGTGTGCAGGAAAAAGTTTTAGGATCTGTGGAGCTAGATTCAAGAATTTTTGGGTTCATCTCAGAGATCAGAATTAGAAAGTACACAATTTACAACAGAGGATTGTATTCAAATCTTGAATTGTACCAAAAAAATTGACTTGTTCCTTAGAGGGTCAAAATTTCACAGTCAGGAGTAATAGGTTTCAAGGTCCCAAGTCCATAATAGTTTCAATCTGTGACCTCCTGGTGGCTATAAAATCTAGTTTCAAGGCTCATAACATCCTAATCCATTTTAAGGTGCACAAATATTTCTCCAATCTTGCATTTACTTTCAGATTTGTCATTGTATCAGTAATATTTAGTTACTTTTCAGATTTGTACTTGTTCATTAATCAATAAGTTAAATCCATTAATTCCTTAATAGTGGAAATAGGTCTTATCCTCCTCCCTTTGCATCTAGGTTTTTTAATTTTCATCCCTTCATACTGGGTTATGCTAATCAAGCTTGGATACAAAGAGGCTGGTTTTGTCTCTTTCCCCATGTATACCGTAGGACCTTGGTGAGTGATCTCTACCTTAGCATTGCTCACCATTTTCCTCTATACATTTTGGTGAACTTGACACATGATACCTTCTTTTGATTTGGTGGGTTAGATCTTCTTTGTGTTCAATTGTTTTTCTTTCTCTTGGATCATAGTAGATCTTATCTTTGCTACTTTTCTATTTTGAGACCTAGTTTTGTGTGGTTAACATGGAATTCTCGAAATTGGATTGGTGTGAAATTATTTGTGTCATTAACTTTCTTCTTACATTTCTTTATAAAACAAATGGAGTGAGTCAAAGCATGTTCAATTTTTTTACATTTGTATTCCTTCATGTTATTATTTCCTATGACATAATGAGGTTAACACATATATCTCTTCATTATAAGTCTTATTTCAAAAATGTTATCAATATTTCATGTGCATTTCTTCTTCAAATTTTAGCTAAATACATGCAATACATAGATAACAAAAGGGCCTTTGTTAATGAACCTAATATTCAAAATCAAACTCATACTATGGAAACTAATGTTTGTGATCATTATCAAAATATTCAGAACATTGTTCATCATGTGGATGTTAGACATTTCCTAGATAATCTCTCTCCAAAAATAAGAAATGATCCACCTTCTTCTTCCCATCATAAAGATAGTAAGGGTGATAATTTTCTTTTCTTTTCTTTCTCCTATTAATAAGTCATTATAATATAATAAACATGGTCCTAGAATTAGTGAACATAGCCCTAGAGATACTCCTAATCCTCCTCATTCATGTTGTAGACCTCAAGTTAAAAATTTCAATCAACCAAAACCACCTCTCAATGTTATTTTTCCCACACCATCTAATAACTTTCACATTATGATGAACGTGCAGTTTTGGATAGAAGAATCTATCTAGATATCAAGTATTATTCTAGAATCATATTTCCTTATAGAATCTGTTAAAACCAACATACTCATAATGGTGAATTTTCATGTTCCTTTCATTATTCTAATACACATTCTCTTTGTGATTGTGTTGAGTTAAGACAATTAGTTCAAGACTTAATTAAAAGACAACCACTTCTTCTAACACCAAATATTTTACATTTTCCGCATATACCTTAGCCATTCATTTCCTATTATGATGTTCTCCATTATGTCTTTTCTTAATGAGTACTAAGAGCATCATAATGGGATTATCTCTCTTTCTCTAAACTGGGGGGCAAGGGATCATGATTTCTTCCTTCTTTTGGAGATCCATTTTCTCCCTTTATTAGCATGTTTATTTTATACAATGACATCCTTGCTAGCATACATTTGTTGTTTTACACAAGGATATTGATATCCTAAGTTGCAACCTTATATTTTCTTGCAAGTGCATATCTTTTATACATGAGAAACCATTTAGGGAGCTTAAATGTATCTTCCCTTATTCTTTCTCTTTCTTGCATCCAATATCCAATGTCATCTACCATCTTTGATGGTATGATATACCTTCTTACAAGGATTTATTATTTTACATAAGGATTTTCATCCCAAGTTTCAATCTTATGCTTGATTGAAGTTCCATATAATTAAAGGATCTATCACTTAGGGAGAATATTGGATTTCTCCCCCTTATCTCTTTTGAAGGATCCTTTATCTCTTTTTTCTCCTCTATTTTATTCTATGATGTCCTCCCTTATATGGATTTGGTTGTTCATGGATATTTCTCCTTCAAGAGATTAATATCCTCCTACAATCTCTTCCTTAATTGGAAGTGTATATCTTGTATGATTGGGTTGATCACTAAGTAGACATAAGGTGACATTATTCCCTTTTTCATTTTCTTGGAGTTTTTATCATTGTATGATAGTGCATTCTTTTGGCATGAGCTCTTTGTTTCACGCAAGATACTAACTGTGTGTGAATAAAATATACCTTCATGAAATTAGTTTATTTAACTACAATTCTATGGAAAAATAATGGAAATTTAATCTAAAAATTAAATCAATAAGCATCTGATGGCTCTCTATCTAAGCATGTTGAAAAATCTCTCAGCCTTAATCTCTTTCAATGATAGTTCTAGAACGAGAATTTGATGAAGATAAATGCCTAAATATAGCTCAATTCTCTCAAATAATGATAAAATTGTATTCAAATGCACTCAAAATGACTTCCATGATGTAAAATTTCTATGATAATCTTTCAAAATGCTCAATTTTCTATGAAAATGACAAGAGGTTTGATGCTTTGCATTCAAATTTCTAGGATCCTTGATGCTCTCAAAATGGCTTCTATTTATAGGATTTTTCCAAGTGTAGGGGGTGAAGTTAATTGATCATAATGAAGCCATGGTTGAGTGAGAGGCTTTCAAATGGTTTCAAATGGGGGGACAATTGAAATGATTCTCTCAAAGGTTGGGACAAAGACAAATTTGAGTTATTGAGATTGAAAGTTCTAAATGAGTGATTGAGATTCAAATTTAGGAGTGATCCATGTGCTTTGTGTTCTAAATTCCCATTAGTTTCTCAAATTCATGTTGAAATATATTAGGATTTTTCAATTCAATCAATTAATTAAATTAGCCATGTAGGGATGAATAGGTTAAATTTGATTTTTGATTAAAACTATATAATTAATTGATTAAAATCAATTATATAATTTTGATTGATCCTTTTAGGATTATATTTGATTATTTGATGTCATGGTTAATTAATCCTTTGATTTAATTTGATTTTGTCCAATTTGATTGATAAATGTCCATTTGATTTGATTTTGATCCATTTTGATGCAATTTGATGAGATTAGGAGCAATTTGATGAAAAATGTAGATTTGCTTTTTTAGAGAACACCTGGTCAATTTTAGGTGTCTATAAATGCCCCTCTTTGAATTGATGTATGAAGTACATTGATTCAAAGAAAACTTGATGTCCTGATCATTGATTTGATGTTGATTGATTGATGCAAAACCTGATGTGAAACTTTGATGCGAAAGCTAATGTGAAACTGATGCAAAATCCCTGATGTGATACTGATGTAGAATGCCCCACTAATAAAAGTTTGAATTTTTAATGCCCCATATTTGATGTAAGATATAATGCAGAGCCCTGATTTGATGATATGATGATGCCCCCTCAGAAATGAAAGCATTTTGATGTCCAGATGCAAAACATGATGAGACTGATGTAAAATAAGATCCAAGATGATTTCATTTCTAAAAACATTGATGATGATGATGATGTCACAACATGCCCCAGTTTACAAAAAATGCAGATTTAGGTCTCACTGGGTCAAAAATCTCTCCAAAATTAGGTCAAATAGCTTAAATAGGTTGAAAACCCAAATTTACTATTGTACATTTTACTATAGAAATTTTGCTCTGGTCCTGGTGAAATTGACAGCTATGGTGGTCCCCATTCATGAGAGGGCACCAGTATCAAAGACCCTTGGATTATGGACCTTCGGTAAGTGGTTTTAACCTTCCTAGTGCATTTATTACATTGTTTGATAGTGTTTATTGCAATTTTTGATGATTTTTAGATTAGGTTCTGTAAAATGTCGCCTAGGCTAGATTAAATGATGCCTAGGGTAGTTAAACACTACCTCTGCACAATGAAATGATGTGTAGGATTAGTAAAACACCACCTAGTAGTTAGGTCAAAATTGACATCCAATTTGTAAAATCCTACGTAGCAAACCCTTTGGCAAAAGTATGTTTTTAATGCTGCCTAGGAAGTTTTAAATGATCCCTAGGTTTGTGAAATTCTGTGTATACTGTAAAGTACCACCTCCAATGATTAAAATCATGCATATGATGTCTAAAATGATGTGTGGTTCTTGAAATGACATGTACACTTAGCCAAGTGAGACCTGTTGAAAATTTGATGAAAAACCTAATTTTAGGATGAACCAACTACTTTCGATTGATCATCTGGATTACCGGATTGATTTCCAAGATAGATAGATGTGTTTCCATGATGATACTAAGTGTTTAGGATGTTATAATAATCATATAAATGGATGTTTGATGTGTCAGTTTGACTGGTATAAAATTGATGTATTTCTCCCTTCTCAAGATCTAGAGGTTAGGAACAATAGGTTGATGTGCCCAAAATAGAGTAGGGATAGATTTGATTTAGTTTTATTGATGTGAAATGATCCACTGATATAAATATGATAATATAATTCACTTTGTTTTCAAAATGTAGCCACATTTCCATAAGTTGTATGTACAAAATGTCACGCATTGGATTTTTGATCTAGTTGATGGGCTGACAAATCCGGAGAGATAGATTATTGAGTAGTGCGGGTTAGGGTTCCTTTTTGATCTCCCTCAGTTTTAGATGAAATGAGGTTTACTTATAGCTATGGTAGAGCAGTGGCACTCTGACCATATTACCTTCCATCTACCCCTCAGTGAGATGATGATCACGCCTAAGGATGCATACAAATTGCTGAGGATTTTGACCCGTAGAGAGAGAGTATACTATGATCAAGTATATGATGGGAGTGCATGTAGACAAGTGTTCAGAGATGACACTATTGGAGATGATACTATTATGTGGGCATATTTTACTTCATTTCCCACTTTGCTAGCAGTCTTGGGTTTAGTCATTGGTAGTTTACTTCTATCAGGTCGATGAGGTCACAAATTTTTAGTCAGATGGGGTCACATTTTGGAGGACTTGATCGCTCATCCTCAAAGATTTGATTTGGGATCCTATGTATTAGTACAGCTGTATCATGATTTTCATGAGGTTGTGTATAGGTCTAGTGGATCTATTTCAATAGGTGTATTTCTATTATAGTTATGGACCTAGGAGCATATTCCAATTACAAGACCTATTGTTGCTCGAGTTCAAGGTCGAGGATGGCCTTATGCATTTTTGTATGATGGGATAGTTTTCCAGCATCATCTAGGCAAGATTGAGTATTGGCATTGTATCATTGATGATATTGACCAAGTTGTATGGATACCTTACTTGGGTTGCAAGGGATGGTGGGAGGATGATGATGAACTTCCCTACATGTTTTCACCATGGTGGATGATTGGTCTATCACCACTTGTGATTGAGAGATTCTTCTTTGGGAGATTTTCTAGACAGTATGGAAGAGTGTAGGACATGCCTTAGGGCATGAATTTATATGCCTGAGTTCAGGTAGAGAGATTGATGTGGGGTGCATAGGTAGATTACCAGTTTTCTTGCATAGAGATTGATCGATTGATATATATCAGATGGGACATGCTAGACCACATTGCTAATGCGGGGATGTCTACTGAGTACCAAAAGTGGTTTTATCACCATAGGTTTATGAGATTCACATATCTAGTGGAGCCTATCTTAGATGCAGATGAGACCTCTAATGATGATGGTGGAGATGGTGGTGATGGAGGTTGTGGTGGTAGGAGGAGAGTATAGAGACAAAGAGCTCCTTGGGTACAGAGAGTTGCAGGACCTCAGATGTGGGGTGGTCATGTTAGGGCTTGAGGTGGTGGTTTTGGTCATCCTAGGTAGAGATAGGAATAGGTACCTTTGCGGAGACAGGAACAACATAGACTAGCTATAGATTGGGGCAGGAAAAGACATCGACGAATACAGGTGGCTAGACAAGTTCCCTTACAAGTTCCTTTACAAGGTCAGGGTCCTCCTCTGAGACTAGCATCTCCATAGAGATAGGAACCTCCTCAGGTATATCCATAGGTTTTTATATCATAGGTGCATGTTTCCCCAAAGGTACCTCTTGCTCTTCAAGCACCTCACGCTCCTCAGATTCCTCTAGTTGTAGGCATTCTAGTATAGGATGTGAGGACTTTGCAGGTAGAGATGACTACTATGACTGGCTGGATGGATCAGGTTACTACCTTGCTACAACAATTTATGACTATGATGGCACAGTTACCAAATATTGCTAGTACTAGTTAGCCACCATTGACTACTCATGATAGATTGAGTGACAGGGATCCAGATGGCACTAGGGGTATAGGTACAAGTGATGGGTCAGGTGTTGTGACTACTGATGGATCAAGGGCCCTTGCTGGGTCTTTATATAGATCTAATATTTTGATCTTCTGATATTGCATTGATGTATCATTTATATTTATTGATCAGGACTTTGATTATGGATCATTTTGTCGATGTATCTTGATATATAGATTTGTTATACTCTTTGAGGATGGACATTTATTTATGATGACTCTTTGACTCCCCATTTTGATGTTATTGTGTGAATGTGAGATTTCTTTATATATAGATCTACATGATTTCTATGATGAGTTTACTTTCTATTTCTTGCTATGGATGTAATGTCTTATATTATGACATAGATTAATGGATGCAAATGATATATGCAACTACTTCTATATGTTTTTCTGATCTTATCATGTTGTTATGGTTTATGAAATGAAATGGTAAAATGAATGCCACTATCTTTTTTAATTTTGATGTATGCAAATTTATTGATGAAATGCAATCTTTAAGGATGAAAAATGAAAAATGATTCTTTTCTTTTCTTGTGATGTATAAAGATAATGAATAATGATTAATGAATGAATGAAAGCAAAAGATAATCTCACATTGTTGATTTGAAACCATTGAATTTATTGAACTCCAAAAATGATTAACCCCCTTGTAACTTGGAAAAATCTTCTAAACAATGCAATTAATCTAACATGAAAATGCAATGCAATGCAACTAACTGTCATTGATTTTTTTTTTGCGAAAGAAATGCAAAAGAGATATATTTTCATCATCGAGCATTATGGAACTAGGAGTCAATACAATCTTACTAGTGCCACTGCGACCATAAGAATATGAATATGAATTTCATCTCATTTGGTAACCTCTTTAGGAACCTAGTACAACCCCCACTAATTGAATGACCAACTATGGGAGTATGAATACTAGTTTCATCGGATTCAATGTTGCAATTGGATTTTGGTATTAAGATATGGAAGATCTAAATAGCCAAGGTATCCTTTTGTTTAAACAAAAAAAGGTTAACCCACCTTCTCATATGAATGTCCTTGATGGTTCTTCGATGACCATGTCACTAGATGAATTCACACAAGTTAGTGGATCTTCCTCAAAATAGTCTAACAAAAGTCAAGAAAAAACATCATGTCTTCATCATCGCCAATCTAGTCAAAACATCATTGATTAGCTAAAAAGAACATGACTTGAAAAGGTCAATGAAAATCATCAAAAATTTCAAGTTTTTTCCAATGTATCAAGATTTTCAATAAGAATTCCAAACATTCTGATCATTTAGGGTTCTGTCAATTTTTAATCCTGATAAAATAGGTCAATGAAGGTCAAGGATCAAGTTATGCAATCAAACTATTTTAGGTTGAACAATGATATCCATCGAAGGTTCCAAAATATCTCTGTTATGAAATTCTGAAAATCTACTTCTATCATGTGACCAAGATGTAGCACTCTGAATCTGTTTGTACCAAAAACTAATGATTTTCCCTCAATTGATAACTGAAACCATGTGTAAAGCTTGGGCAACTGAAACCTAGTATGCAACTGAGAAACTTTATTATGACTTATGCACAAATGACAGATGCAATGAAGATGTGTACAAATGAGATGGTGAAAAGGCAATATGTACAAATGCAACTAGGAAAGAGCTAAGGGGAAAAAAGTGTCTATTTTTCAGGTTTTCACCTTTTGGGTTTATTTCTCTTTTTCTCTTTTTTGCATTTTTTTTATACCAAGGCGCCTATTGCTAGGTTTCACCAAGGCACTTTTCTCTTTTTAAAATTTTTTTTTTTTTCTCTTTTGTTCATTTTATTTTTTATTTTTTCTCATGTAAAAAGAAGATGCTAACTCATCTGATACACTCATTTGATACTCTTTCTTCTGATTCTCTTTCATCTGATTAGGTATGAAACCTCTTTAAATGGATGCTATTAATGGGCTCTTGCAACTCATCACCTTCACAATCAGCTAGTTTGTAGGTTCTTGTTCCAAAGGAAGAAGTGATGAAAAATGGTCGAAGCCAATTCACTTCCCATTTTCCCTTTGTTTCTCTATTAGCTTGATTTTTAGGGTTTTCTCTTAACACTAAGTCTCCCACTTGAAAGGTTCTCAGTTTGATATGCTTATTGTAGTTTCTTGAAATTCTATTTTGATCTACCTTCAAATGATCATATGCTTGTGTTTTATGTTCCTCCAACAATTCCAATTGTTGAAGTCGGGCAACCCTATAATCCTCATCAGTGATTAATCCATGTAGTGAAACTCTTAGGGAAGGAATCTCAACTTCTAAGGATAAAATAGCTTTGGCCCATAAACCAAGGAGAATGGTGTAGCTCCTATTGGTGTTTGGATGCTAGTTCTGTAGGCCCACAATGCCAGGTTTATCTGAGTATGCCAATCTCGTCCTGATTTATCAAATGATCTTTTCAATATTTTTAGGATGTTCTTGTTCATAGCCTTGGCTTGTCCATTACCTTGAGGATAGTAAATGGAGGAAGAATGGTGAGTAATATGAAATGTTTCACAAACTTCATCCACATCTTTGTTCTTGAATTTTTTTCCATTGTCCGTGATGATGGTATGAGGAATACCATATCTGTCGATGATGTGATTAAGGATAAACATGGAAATCTATTTTTCCATTATAGTTGTCAAAGGAATGAACTCTACCCATTTAGTGAAATATTATATCCTTGTGAGGATGTATTTATGTCCATTAGAAGATGGTGGGTAAATCATGCCAATTAGATCAAAACCCCATTGATAAAACAACCATGGTGTGATGAATGGATTCAATTCTTGTGTAGGTGCATGAATCATGTCTCCATGATATTGGCATTTAGAACAAAATTTCACAAATTGGCAAGCATATTTCTATAAGGTTTTCCAAAAATACCCCATGCGAAGGATTTTCTTAGCTAAATTTAATCCACTCAAATGCAACCCACAAATCCTCTCGTGGACATCTCTTAAATATAATCTTGATTCCTCTTCCTCTAGACACCTAAGGAGTGTTTCGTCAAGACCCTTGCGATACAATGTGTCTGGTAGGATGGTATAATGAGCAGATTGTCTTATGAAATATCATTTTTGAGCATGGGTTTCATCGAAAGGTAAGGTTTGGCCTTTAAGATAAGTATAGATTGGTCCTTACCAGGGTGATTCATGTTTGTTAATAAGGGAAATTATTTGGGTATCGGGTAAGTCAAATGACATTTTTGCCAACTCTTCCACCAAGAATTCGTACCTCGCATTTTGATCATGCATTTGGAGTAATGAAGCCAAAGTAGCCATTGCATTAGCTTCTCTATTTTTGTCTCGTGGAATTTTCTCAAAAGTTATCAAGGAAAATACTTTTTCTAATCATCCACCATCCTTTTATATGGCATCAATTTTTCATCTTTTGTGTTTTATTCATCATTGATTTGATTGATGACTAATTGAGAATATCTGTAAACTTGCAATTTCATGACATTCCATTCTAAGGCCATTTTGAGGCCTATGACCAAAGCTTCATATTCAACAATATTATTTGTGAAAGGAAACAATAGTTTGTAAGATTTAGGAATTGTGTATCCTTGAGGTGTTATCAAAAGAATTCTTTCCCCTAAACCATTTTGAGATATGATCCATCGAAATATAAGGTCCATGTCTTTGCTTCCACATTAACAATTTCTGAATAAGGAAACTCTATCTTAATTGGATGTGTAGACTCTAAAGGATGTTTGGCCAATTGATCAGCAATCACTTGTCCCTTTATTGCTTTCCTATCCACGTAGTCAATGTCAAATTCACTAAGCACCATTACCCATTTTGCAATCCTTCCCGTTAGAGCTATTTTACTAAGTAGATACTTCAATGGATCAATTTTGGCAATTAAATTCACTTTATGCATCAACATGTAATGTCTTAACTTTTGAGAGGCAAAAACCACTGATAGGAAAGCTCTTTCCATGAAGCTATAGTTCAATTCATATTTTTTCAATGTTTTGCTCAAGCAATAAATGGCTCTTTCTTTTCCTTCATTGTCTTCTTGTGCCAATATAACCCCTAAAGATTTCTCCATTTCTGATATGTAAAGTAATAAAGGTTTTCCTTTAATAGGTGACATCAAGATGGGTAGGTTCACCAAGTATATTTTCAACAAAGTGAAAGCTTTATCACACTCATCATCCCATGTAAAAATGGTGTCCTTATGTAGAAATCTTGTGAATGAATGGAATTTTTCTGCCAATTGGGAAATGAATCTCCTTATAGATTGAAGTCTTCCTTGAAGAGACCTCATTTGAATAATATTCTTGGGAATTGACATGTCCATGATTTCTTTCACTTTCTCGGGATCTACTTCAATACCTTTTGTAGAAACAAAGTGACCTAAAATTTTGCCGGATTGTACCCCAAAAGAGCATTTCTTTGGATTTAGTCTCACTTTGAATTTATCTAACCTTGTGAAGATATTTTATAATATTGGTAAGTGATCCTTTATTTCATGTTATTTTTCTATAATATCATCCACATAGTCTTCTAAGAAGGTATGCATCATATCGTGGAAGATAGTGGTCATTTCTCTTTGGTAAGTTGCTCCAACATTTTTGAGACCGAAGGGCATCACACTCCAACAAAAGGTTCCCCATGGGAATTTAAAAGTTGTCTTTTCTTGGTCTTTAGGTGTAATTTGAATTTGATTATATCCATTAAATCTATCCATTAAGGAAAACATAGAATGACTCACTGTTAAGTCCACTATAGCATCAATGCTAGGTAGCAGAAAATCATCTTTTGGGAAAGAAAGATTAAGGTCCCTAAAATCCATGAAAACATTAATGGATTTGTCATGTTTTGTGACCAGTACAATGTTTGATATCCATTCTCCATAGGCAATCACTCTTATGAATCCAACCTTGAGTAGCTTTTCCAATTCTACTTTTACTAAAATTGCCACATGAGGGTGCATCTTTCTCAACTTTTGTTTTACAGTTTTTCCACTAGGTTTCACATTTAGATGATGCATTAAAAAGCTTGGATCTAACCCTGGCATGTTAGAATAAGACCACGCAAATTTAATTTTATTTTCTCGCAATAATTCGATGAACTCCTTTATTTCTGATAGACTCAAGGATGTTGCTAAATGAATGAACTTGGGATCCACTTCGGTGCCAATGTTAACTTTCTCCATTGGTTCAATAAGGATGGGTGAACTTTCATCTTCATGTTCTAGTAGGGTATCCAACCTCTCTTCCTTAGGTGCCACAGTTGGGCTTTCACCTTTGGAAACATCCTATATTTTTACCTTTTTAGGTTCTAGCACTGACACGTGGTGGTTTTCACCACTAGACCTTTTCATTTTTTTGTATTTATTTCTTTTATTTTGTGGATTGAGAGGTTTAACCCCTACCTCTATCATTATGTCTGGATTGTATTCATTTGTGGAAGAAGATGGCTCAACCCTATTTAGATATTGGGCCATTTCAAGGTCATTGGAAAAGTATAATGGGTCATTTGGTTCGGATAAATCCTAATCAATGAGTTCGGGATGCATTAGAGCTAAGGACTCATTTGTAAAATTGTTATTCAAAGGGTTTAGGGTACAATGAACTCATTTTAAGGTTTGTACATTGTATCACTTAGGTCTATGACATGGGCTTCCTCAAGATGTTCCATGAAAGTAGGATCAAAATCCCCTTCACTAGAGTCCTCGTTGATTTCCATGGGAAAGAATGTGTGTGGATTAAATAAAAAATTTTAATCACCCACCATTAAGGTACCCAAGGTTCACCTATCCATTGATTATTCCTAGATTCTTGACCTACATTAGATTCTTGAGGTTCACTTGAAACTTGTGTAGAGTTTGAACCTTAATGTTCATTGTCTTGACTTGTGACATTAGAAATAGTAGCATATGTGTGAATAAAATCAACCTCTTTATCATGAAAAGAATCTTTGGATAGGGAATCCCATTCATAATCCCCAAAATCATCCTCACTCTTAGATCCTACCATGTTTACATGTTCATGAAAATCATGCATTGGACTTGAACTTTCTTCTTTGCTTTGATAACCTATTCTAGATTTCCCTTCTTTTGATCTCCATTTTGGTTCAATGGGTTCTAGAAATCCTCTATTCCTAACTTCTAAGGGTCCTCAGCCCTTGTATCCCATTTTTTCCATAATTTGATACCATTTTCCATATTTCTCGATTTAAATGTTGATGTGTTGTACTCTTTCCACGGGATTGTTTGAAGTATCTTCCTCTTTGTAGAGCCATTATAGCACTTCATTGTACTCCTTTTCTAAGGCTTATTTGTCACTCTCTCTTACAAAATGAGAGTTTTATTTGTGAGGTGGATGAGAACTTGATGGTTTTCCATGTGTCTTAGGAGAAGTTGGCAAATCAAATAGGGAAACAGAATATTCCCCCACTCCTTTGGAATTGATTCTACATTTTTTTTCAAATTTATGCATCATTTCATTCATCTTTTGGTATCGATCCTTTTTGGTTTGTTCCCTCTCATCCTTAGAAGGTTTTGAAATTTCCATCTTCAGTGTAGAAGTCTTAACTGGATTGTGATGTGAATTTTGACCCTCATAACTCATTTTATCCTTTCCCTTAGTTGATGTAGTTGAGTTAGATTGATTGGGGTTTGAGGTAGATGTAGCATTTGATGTTAAACTTGAAATTTCCTCTTTAGCTTCTTCAATAATGATATTAAGGATGAATCCTTCTCTATTGTGAGGAGTAAATAAATAATAAATTGGTTTCAATGTGTTACAATATTGAAAGGGATTAGAATCTCCTCCAATTGTGATCTCTTCACCCATGTGTGGAAATTTTATGCATTGATGATAGGTGAAAGGTACCACTTGCATCTCACGAATCCATGGTCTTCCCAAAAAGATATTATAAGTTATTTTCATGTTGAGGACTTGGCATATGGTGTCTTTTTTGATAGGTCCCACTTGAATAGGTAGAACAATCACACCCTTCAAAGATATTTCTTCCTCATCATAAGCCTTAATGGTAATATTATTTTTAGGATGAATGGATGATTCAGATAACCCTAAAGACTTGAAAAGATTCAATGTGAAAATAGTAAGACCAGCTCCCCCATCAATGAGGACTCTCTTGACTCTATGAATTTGGATTAAAACTTCTATAAGAAAGGGAAAATTTTGAGGGTGGGTAATAGACATAGCATCTTGTTCAGAGAATGAAAGACAATGGGGAGCTATGAGATGTCCTACCATATTTTGAAACTTATCTTCCTCTAAAGTTATAGGAACATTAATCTCCACTAGGGATTTTTCCAAGATCTCTTTGTGGTTAGGGGGAAGTTTCAACAACTCCAATATAGAAATTTGTGATGGAGTTTTGTGCAATTGATCAACCAAACTATAAGGCTTTATTGAAGAATAGGTTGGTTTAGCCAAAGTAGTTATTGGAGTAAGACCAAAAGTTTTAAGGGAACTTCCTTGTAGGGTAACTCTTTCTACTTGTCCCCTAGTTACAACATTAGAGGTCTCTTTGTTAGTTTGTTCTTTGATTACCACCACATTGATAGTAATATCATGTATGGATAGGGAATTAATAGTATTGTCATAGCTATGGGAAGAGTTTCCATTTTTGTTGCCTCTCGAGTTGTTTCCATTGTTCCCTCCATTGTTAGCATTGGAAGATTCACCTTTCTCATGATTATAGAAAGCAGTTTTAAATATCATGTGATCTTTGTTATTTTGAGGTCCTTCTACCTTAATCATACCATTGTCAATTAGATCTTGCACCCCATGTTTTATATTCATGCAATCATTTATCTTATGTCCTCAATTCCTATGGTATTCACAATGGTTAGACTAACTCCACCATGTAGGCTTGATTTATGGTTCATAGGGTTGATCCCTTGGTAAATCAATAATCTTATTTGCAATAAGTGTCCTTAATGCATTTTCAAGTGGTTCATCCAAGCAAGTGAAAGTCCTCTTATGTGTTGGCACAAAGAAATTCTTAGGCTTGTTAGCCCCTTGATAATTCCCAAAGTTATTATTGTTGGTATTGTTATTGAAAGGCAATTTGGGTGCTTGAGTCACATTGTTAGTTTGAGTGGATCCTCTTGTCAGATTAAAAGGGGTGGCCTTAAAATTATTTGCCTCTACAACTCCGTCATTGACCACACCTTTATTGTTGTTCCTTATCCAAAACCAGTTATTTTTAGGAGGATTCCTATTTTGATTGTTATTGGAGGTATTGTTTTTGTTGTTATTATAAAGCTTAAGTTCTCTAATTTTAACCAATACCTCTTTCGTGGTAACTCCATTCTCAATTAGGTCTTGAAAATACCTAGGACATTACAACCTTAACTGATAGTTCATCTCATTACTCAAGCTATTAATAAAGATGTCCATCTTCTCTTTTTCAGGTACACTTCGATGGTATCTAGCGAATACCGCTCTCCATCTTTGCAAGAAAAGTAGGAATCCTTCTCCCTCTCGTTGCTTGGTATTAAATAAATTTATCATCGTAATGTCATGTTTGATATTGTAGGAATAATGAGTTATGAATTTGGAGGCCAATTCTTTGAAAGTTCAGATGCCAGAGGGTAACTTGGAAACCGCTCCATTGTCATGCCTCCTAAACTCCTAGGAAATGACATCATTAAATACGTCGTATCATGCATGAACTCTAGGCTTAATGCACAAAATTCCCTTAAATGAACTTAGGGATCAGATTCTCCTTCATACTTTTTGTATTTAGGAAAAACAACATTATTTGGGAATGGGACCATAATTAGGGGTTTGTCTAATGGAAAAGGACACAAAGCTTCAACGAAAAAGGGTTTAGGAGCCCCGCTTTGTTTCATTGTGTCCAATTGCATTTGGAATAATTTAAATTATTTATTCATGACATCAATAGGATTTGCTTCAGCTTCTTTTTGTTTGAGTTGATTGACATCATAATCATGAGGGAGTTTGAGACCCACTTGTGCTAGGTCTAAAAAGTACTTTCCCTATCTCTATCCAACACTTTTTCCATAAGTCTCATGAATAATGGGATTTGCATGGATTTGTTAACCTTCTCATCAGTTGCCTCTTCATCATTAGGGTTAACATTGCCCCCATTATTGTTGTTATTTAACCCTTGGTTGTTAGGGTCAATTCCTCCTCCATTGTTGTTATTGTTTAACCCTTGGTTATTATGATCAAGTCCTCCATTATTATTGTTATTAGCCCCACCACCTCCATTTTTATTGACATCCTTTTTAACGTGGTTAATTTGATCGGGGTCCATGTTTCCAAATGGGAAAGACATAGTTGGTTCCACTTCCCTTGTAGTTTCTTGCGTTGGTCTTGAAGAAGTGAATGCATCGCTAGGAAAAGGAAGCTCTTGCCTTAGATATGAGCCGTCTGATTGAAGGGTATTTTCAATATAGTGAGATTGAGTAAAAGCTGACATGGACATGAATTGCATAAAATATTGGCTTTCTCACTTAAATTGATCAATCCCTTATAATTTTGCAAAATGTCCAATAATGGGGATTCTAACTAGGTTGAACTTATGAACAACTGGAAAATCCAAAAGGGTACTCAAAAATGAAATCCAATTTTCTCCAAGCCCTTAGGAAATGTCCATTGTTTTCTCTTCTTTGTTTTGGGCATCACTTCCTTGTGTGTAGGCGTGACTTAATTGTTTGCAGGAGCTAACTAGAATTTGTGTACGCGTCACTCTGCAGTTAGCAGGTGGTGTTTGCATGTTCATAGGTGTGGGTTTAAAGTTTCTAGGTGTCACTTTCTAGTGACTTACGGGGTGTTTAACTAATGCCAAGAATTTTTTCAGAGTTTCAGGCATCTCAAAAATTCTTGTAGGCGTCACTTAAATGTTCATACTTGACATTTAGCAGATCAAAGTTGTTTTTCTCAAATTTTTTGGATTTTAAAAGTTTTAAGGTTATGATTAGGTCTGCTAGATAATATTCTTGCTTCAAAAGTAAATAAAAATGCAACACACACATCAAGTTTGTATCATGTCCCTAAAACAACACTATGTGTATGTTCTCGGTCATTTTAACAAGTATAGCACAAGAATAGATTCCAAGCAATCTACCTAGATTCAGATTTGGATTTTAAAATTTTGGCTCTAAAAGGTAGCTTGCTACTTATTTGGGATTTATTTAACACCTCCTTTCTAAAATATGTCAAGTTCTTTTACCCCCTTGCGGGCTTCCCACATGCATAAAAGTATGATTTTGTGCAATCATGAAGGACTACTCGAGGAAGTGAAGATAACTTACACACAATTTAGTCACGACAACCCATTAAGGAAGAGTGTGTCTATTTATAGTGGGTTAGATAGTATCACGGCTTAAGTTATTTTCTCCCACTTTGGGTCATTCCCTCTCACCGTCCTTGTAAGCATGTACTCGGGAGGCAGGCCCTCTAAATCTCTAATTTAACTAGCATATATAGGAAAGCAAAAAATGAACTTAGTTCAACAAATTTGGGAATTTGATTCACTTAAAAAGTGAAGAGCATATCCCTATTGTTGTTCTTTGTTCCAAACACTTCAAAAACACTTTGTTCTTTTTCAACCTCATTACAATGAGGTTCTTAGAGATTGAAATGTGTGGTTAATTTGCCTCCCTTTCTTTCTACCACCTCAAACTTAACATGTTTGGCTTTTTTATCAACTTCAAAAAGTTGAGAGCATATGCCTAATGTTTTGTTCAAGATAGACAATAATAGGGGGTTTCCTATTTAAACTAGGTATAAATGAATTTCCATAAGTTAAGGGAAAGCAAGCTTGTTTCGAAAAATACCTCTTTTGTAGTGAGCAAAGGCTCAACACTTTTTTGAGGTTTTTATGCTTATTTTTCTTACTCACCTAGTGGTGATAGTTCCCACTCCGTCTCTACCAACAAGTTAGTCAACACAAAGGAACAAAGTGAAGAAAAACTTGAAATCAACTTGAAAATCCAACTAAGTTCTTTTTGATCAAATTTATCAAAATCAAGCCTAAGAACCTAAAACATAAAATCAATTGAGAGTAGGAAACTTCTTTTTGTATTCACTACTAAATTTTATGCAATGCTCATAAAAATGTTCTTCTACCTCTAAAATTTCCAAAATATTTGCAATATGAAGTTGTTTAGAGTGTTTTGTTAGAATCCTTACCTTTTTGTTTGGCCTTGTAACCCTCAATTCTAGCTTCTGTACTTTCAAGTGTTGTTTCTCTCTGTAGGAAATAGAAAAACAAAGAAAATATCAATTTAAACTCAATAACATGTAGCAAATTGTAGGCGTCATATAACAGCTAACAGGCATTATTTAACTATTACTATGCTGAATTTAAAACTTTTAAAGAAAAATTTAAATCTTAACACGTGACATTCAAAAATAAAGAGGCATTAAAATAAAATTGACAAGCACTATAGAATGTTTATATTGTGCTGAAAGATTGATCATAGGCATCAATAGATAGGTAGTAGGCAATGTTTTTTAGGTCTGAGGTGACGCTTTACACTCGCAAGGGTCACACTTTATCTCACAAACGGTAAAAGAATTTAAGAAAAAATTAGAAATAATTCTGCAGGCATCACTTCTCTATTGGCAGACGTCATTAGATTGCTCGTAGGTGTCATTTCTCCTGCAAACTACAAAATTATCACAAAAGTGAAGGAAAAACACACAAAACTTAAAATAAACAATGAATTGAGGCTCATAGCCCCTCAGTGGGCGCTAATTGTGTGTGAATAAAATACACCTTCATGAAATTAGTTTATTTTACTACAATTCTATGGAAAAATAATGGAAATTTAATCTAAGAGTTGCAATTAAATCAATAAGCATCTCATTGCTCTCTATCTAAGCATGTTGAAAAAGCTCTCAGCCTTAATCTCTTTCAATGACAGTCCTAGAATGAGAATTTCATGAAGATAAATGCCTAAATCTAGCTCAATTCTCTCAAATAATAATAAAATTGTATTCAAATGCACTCAAAATGACTTCCATGATGCAAAATTGCTATGATAATCTCTCAAAATGCTCAAATTGCTATGAAAATGACAAGAGGTTTGATGCTTTGCATTCAAATTTCTAGGATCCTTAATGCTCTCAAAATGACTTCTATTTATAGGATTTTCCCAAGTGTAGGGGGTGGAGTTAATTGATCATAGTTAATCGATGGTTGAGTGAGAGGCTTTCAAATGGTTTCAAATAGGGGGAAAATTTAAATGATTGTCTCAAAGGTTGGGACAAAGAGACAAATTTGAGTGTTTGAGATTGAAAGTTAAAAATGAGTGATTGAGATTCAAATTTAAGAGTGATCCATGTGCTTTGTGTTCTTAATTCCCATTGGTTGCTCAAATTCATGTTGAAAGATATTAGGATTTTTTAATTCAATAAATTAATTAAATTATCCATGTAGGGATGAATAGGTTCAATTTGATTTTTGATTAAAACTATACAATTAATTGATTAAAATCAATTATCTAATTTTGATTGATCCTTTTAGGCTTATATTTGATTATTTGATGTCATGGTTAATTAATCCTTTGATTTAATTATATTTTGTCCAATTTGATTGATAAATGTCCATTTGATTTGATTTTGATCCATTTTGATGCAATTTGATGAGATTAGGAGCAATTTGATGAAAAATGCAGTTTGCTTGTTTAGAGAACACCTGGTCAATTTTAGGTGTCTACACTAACATCTTTTCTTGAAAACTTATTTCATGTCTTAAAAATGACATGTCTTTCATTTAATTGTCATCTTCTTTTCCTTCCTTTGTATATCTTTTCTAGTTTAAATATGTCTGATTTACATTACACGTGCAACTGATTTTACTTGGAATTGCACACCTTGAGGCTATCATAAAAGGTGTATTATATTCTATCTTGCCTTTATAATTTGGGGAGCAAGATTGTGTGTACATTCTTATCTCTTTTTATAAGGATCTACTTTCCTTAGTACAGTAGAGTTTGTTTATCATGTGACATTATTTTTTATTATTATAAAGAATTGATTATTTTGATTCAGGATTCTCTCTTATACAAGAGGTGTGCATCCTTGATCACTACGTCTTCTTTATTTGTAAAATCATGTTCTTTATAAACTCATGTTCTTACTCTATGATTCAAATTTTACTATCCTTCATGAAGAATCCCTATTTCACCTAGTGATAGGGGGATAAATGGGAACATTCTTGTTCGTCTACTCCTTTTCACTCTGAAGACATTATCTCTATTCAAGAATTCCTATTGAGGGTAGATGTATTTTTAACAATATTTCTTCCTTTAAAGGGTCTCTTCCCATAAATGACATGTCCTTTCACAATTATCTATTTTCCCTAGCTCACGAGAGTCATCACTCTTGGATAAGTTTGTAGCATATATTTTTGTCTAAGGATATCTCCTTGATTGGTGGAAGTAGGTATCCTTGTTTCTCTTTCCTTATGATGGAGTCTATGTTTCCACCATAAGGAGGGGGCATATAAATGTCCCTCTTTTTATATTAGCACATGGTCCCTAGACTAACCGTACACACATGCACTTACAGATCCTTGTGAAAGACAATGCTTTTCCACATGCTTGATCTCCTTTTAGATCCTTGTGGAACAAAATGCTTTTCCACATGCCTGATCTCCTTTTAGATCCTTGTAGACGACAATGATTTTCCACATCCCTAATTTTCCACATCCCTAATCTCCTTTTAGATCCTTTTGGAAGACAATTCTTTTCCACATGCCTGATCTCCTTCCAGATCCTTGTGGAAGATAATGCTTTTCTACATGCATGATCTCCTTTTTGATCCTTGTGGAAGAAAATTCTTTTCCAAATGTGTGATCTCCTACTTTTTTATCCTTGTGGAAGACAATGCTTTTCCACATGACTAATCTCCTTTTTTATCCTTGTGGAAGAAAATGATTTTTCACATGTTTGATCCCCTTTCTGATTCTTGTGGAAGACAATGTTGTTCCACATGCCTGATCTCCTAAGCTGCCCCTTAGCACTAAGCATTTTTGCGTTTCCCCTGAGTGAAATCTTTCTCAAATCCACGTCTATCAACCTCTCTCTCTCTCTAGGTAGAGTTGAATATCATAAAATAATTGGCTAGACATCAATTCTTATCTCTCTCTCTTTTCATGAATCGCCTAGAACTACATAGCTAGCCTATGGGTTCATGGTCTCTCTCTCCTTTCTCTCATGGTTTTTCTAGTAGGTTAAATCAAGGAGTTGGCATCATCTTTTTCATCACTCTTTCCCTTTTCCTTATGATCACTTATGTTCTTGCAATAACTTCCTAGATATGATATTAGTGGATGGGATATGTTCGATTGAGGTCTCTTCACTAATTGATTTGGCATCTTTAAATGCTAACCCTCTTTTTATTTCTTGTGTGTGTATGTTGTCTTTGTTTTTCTTTTGTTTTTGTTTTTTATCCTTATGCATAGATGTTGAGTTGAGATCCTTTGTTTGGGGGCTTGAGGTCCTTAAGCTTAGTGATGTTTCATCTCTTGTATTCACCATGATCTCCATCTTTCTTGTCTCTTTTGAGCTCTTTCTCTCTTCCTTTATCGTGAGTATGAGATTGCCTCAGACTCCCACTAAAGTGAGGGCTAAATGTATCATCCTAAAAAGTAAGCACTTGTTTTGTGCTCAATTTAGGATCATTTTTGGCTCACTTTAGTGTGGTTCCTTTGATTGTACACTTTATTAACATATGGGTCCTTTTTTATTCCTTAATTCTCCCTAATTTGTAAAAAATCAAAGCAGGGTCTTATTTATAAGAATCCTCCCTTATTTTTCTCCAATTGAAAAATGTCTCCCTTCCTTTTATGGTCTTGTAATTCACTCCCAACATTGGAATTAGTTGACCTTCTAGACCCCACAGACCTTATTAGCCACACCCTCCAATCAAAATCAGGCATATTCATGGAGGGGTGCTACAGGGGTGAAGTCAAACTTTGAATTTACCCCTATGTTTTAGATCCCATATTGGGCCCTGGGTCCTATTTGGTGCATTCATCCAAGTTTCAAATCCATGGCCGACCTGTACAATTTTTTTCTTGATGCACTATAAAAGGATCCCCCCTCTCTTCATTTTAATTATATGAGGTGTATGATATACATGTGCATACATTCACAAAGGAAGATATTGAGCAAGAAATCAAGAAAAGCATTGAGAATCCAAGTGCAATTTCAAGTGGCATTCTATCATTCAAGTCTTCAAGTACTCAAGGTGTCTTCCATAGATCAAGCTTCTTTACCCATTGAGGCCAAGAAAAATAGTTTCTTGGAAGGACATTGACACCATTTCTTCATCCTTCAATCCTTCAATGATGAGTTACAAAATATATTCATAAGGTTTTTTTATGCATGATTTCCTTTTTTTTTTGTGTAGAGTCAAAGCTATTGCATCAACATTCTTGATCACATTCAAAGAGGTAAGAGTATTTGTATTGCATGATACACTTCTTTTCAGATCTAATATATGTTACATGTTAGAATTCCTTACTTTATTTCAATTCAATCTTAATTACTAAACTTGGTCAAGCCCCCTTCCACAAACAATTTTCCCTTTTTTCTGTGTGCATGAACAAGTTTCAGGATTTGTGGAGCTGGATTCGGGCATTTTTGGGGTCATCTAAGAGATCAAACTCAGAAATTACAAAGTCACCAATAGAGGGGTGTAGTTGAATCTCAACTTGTACCTAAAAAGTTGACTTCTTCCTTACGGCCTCAAAATTTCATAGTTGGGAGTTACAAGTGCTAGGGTCCCAGATCTAGAATAGTTTCAGCCTGTGATCTCTCGATTGGAGGAAATTGTAGTTTCAAGGCTCATAAATTCCTAATCCATTTCAAGGTGCACAAACATTTATCCAATCTTGCATTTACTTCCATATCTATCATTGCATCAGTAATTTTTAGTTACTTTTCATATTTGTACTTGTTCATTAATCAATCAGTCAAATCCATTAATTCCTTAATAGGAAAATAGGTCTTATCCTCCTCCCTTTGCATATATGTTTTGCATTTGCATCCCTTCATCTTGGGTTATGATAATCAAGCTTGGATACAAAGAGGATTTTTTTTTTCTATTTCCCAATGTATACCATAAGACCTTGGTGAGTGATCTCTACCTTAGCATTTCTCACCATTTTCCTCTATACACCTATATTTGTACACATTATGTTTTTCTTTATCTTGGAAAATGTAATTATTCTGGATGACATATGTCTTGTGAAGGATCTATATATTGAGTCTCTTGATCTTTTTTTAAGCATTAATATGGGTGAAGAAGGAGAATAAACTTTGGAGGTTAGCATTAGGCGTTAGTGCTGATTTATGTTGTAATTAGGCATGTATGCTAAAAGTTTGTAAACTGCATGTTGCAAGCCAATGTAATGTAAATATATGATTTCTAGATAAAGAAATGATCTGTTGCAGCATCTTGATTTTCTTTTATTTTTCATGAATTGGTTTTTTACACTATGTTGACTCTTGCTGCATGTTTAGACCATCTCCATTGGGGAAACTCCTTCCATGACAATGTTAGGTGGTATTTGTCATGCCCAAAATTTGGGCAAAAAAACACTCAATATTTGTTTTAAAAGATTCAAATTTATCTGCATTTGCACGTGTACGTGTCTCGAAGGTTAAATAGCTATGTGAATTTTAAAGTGTTGATCTCCAATTTTTGTTGTATATTAGAATCACACACTTAGTCATAAACAAGGTAGGTTGGTCAGTCATCACTGCGACTGAGCCATCCCACTAAGGCCAAGACTGAGCCGTAGTTACTGCCGAGCAAGTCAGTGGTCGCTGAGTACTCAATAGTTGCCGAGTTGCATAGAAGAGTTAGTGTCGAGTGATAGAATATGGATATGTCGAGTGAGACAGTATTGACTGAGCACCAGAGTTTACATATGTCATGTAAGAAAGTTTTTATATGTGTTTGGAATGGCTCAAACACCTAGGTAAACCATTTTGGCTGATTTCTATGAATCATTTAATGATCACTCACAGATATTTTAAGCATTAATTACACTTTATTTTTGTGATCATGGATCCCTATGTAAGCCATGCAACTAATCAAAATTAGGGATGCCTAAGTGACAAAATGTGATGAATCTAGATCATTGATCTTGATCTAGATGTTTCATCATTGATATATATATATGGTATGCTTCAAACCCTTATGAAAATATACATGTGTGTGGATGCGGATGTGAAGAGAAGAGATCACGTGCATATGCATGTTTTTCATATCTGAAGCATTGAATAGATAGAGTGACCAAGAAAATAAGTGAAGAGAAGAACATAGATATATCAGATTGAGAGATCAATTAAGAGTTGGGAAGAGGAGATCCATTATCAACACTTGTAGTGCAGAATGAAGGATTAGGTACTGATACATTCTAGCAAGTGAATCAGGGTAAATCTCTTAATAGAGTGGTCCTAATAGGCCTTTGTAAATCTCTTAACCAAGTGCTTACTTAGTTGTAAGTTTAAATCCTTTACCAATGTAGATTGTATAAGTCTATAATATCTTAACAGGGTAGACCCCTCATAGGTAGATCATCATAAGTGATCAAACTTTGTATCCCTAACATGCACACTTTATTATTGTAGTAGTGAAGATTTGTGGGTGTCATCACCACCCCAGTTTTACCTTCAAGGGTTTCTGGGTTACCAAATCTTTGTGTTATGTGTTCATTATGGATATGATTAGATGTTAGATCTATTACAACATTTTAGTTTATGTTTATGAATACATGGTTGAATCAGTTTGTTTTAGAAGTGTAAAAGTTTTGCAGATCTGATTCACCTCCCTCTCAGTATACTACTTTCCCATATGAGACTTCCAACAATTTTTATCAGAGCATTTCTCTCTTAAAATAATTCTAACCACTTGAGAGTTAAGATCTTGGAGATGAAGGTTTATAAGTTGGGAAAGGTCTTTGAGAATTAGAAGATTTATATCCAGCTGGCACTGCAGTAGTGTGAAACAACAAGAGATGAATTAATGAAATCCTTAAAAGCTAGCAAAGAATTCACAACTCAGCTGAATGACACTTCATATAAAGAAGAAGACATTGAAGGTCTATTTGACAATGAAGATTCAAAGGAAATTAATGCAGCAATTGTAGATCTATTGGAGAAGAAAAAAATATTGAAAGAATGAGTCAAGATTCTTACGATAGAACAAGAAACTCAATCAATAACACTATCTGAGGTGATTGATCAGAAGAAGAAAGCTGAGGAAAACAAGAAAATGGAAGAAGAAGATAAAAAGAAGATCACTACCATACTTGATTAAAGGACAAGTGATGTGCATAAGCTCACAAAAAATCAGTTGGACATGGTCAATCAACTGTTATTTGTAAATCAAGAGATAAATAGGAAAGAAATTGAAATTACATATCTGAGATCTAAGAACAATCAACTAAAAATGAGTTGAGATCTAAAAGAGAACTTATTGAGAGAATAAATAAACCTAATGAAGCCTTGAGATACTTTGAGGAACTGATGATATCACCAAGAAGGAATAATGACACATCTGTACTTGGACATATCGAGCACTAGTCATCCATTGAAGAAGGAGAATCATCAAAGAGTAGAGAATAGAGGTGTTGTGGATCCACAACACACACCCCACTTTGGTCCTCTCACCATGTGGACCCCCCTTTTTTGTGTCTTTTGGCCTTTTGAGTCTACCCCCTTTCCTAGTATTTTGCAAATGGGTCTCATTATCCACCTTTTGAACAAAGTCAAGACACTCTTTTGGCCTTTTATCCCTTTTGTAATTTCAGAGGACCTCAAGTCCTCCAAGTTTTTGAAATGGCCAAAAGGCCGAAGCTCAGCCCTTCTGGTGTTTTCAGCCTCCAAAACCACTGAAAGGCCAAAAGTGTCTACCTACAGACTTTTGGTGTTTTAGACGTCAAAAAACTACAAAGTGCTAACATCCCCCCTATGGGCTATATAAGGGCTTAAGGCCCTAAATGACATTCACTTTTCATTTTCTTCTCCGACATCTTCTAATCTCCCCGTGAATTTGCAATTTCATCATTTTCTCTTCTCCTTGCTTGTTTCTCTGCATCTATGGCCTCTTTCTCCCATCTTCTACTCCTAGCTCTCGAGGTAGGTTTTCTCATGGTTTTCCTTGTCTTTTGTTGTTAGGTTTAGGTTTTTTGCATTTTTGGGTGTTTGTTCAATCTAGTGCACCTCCCCACAAATCCTTAGGGTTTTCTTTGCACCCTTGGCCTTGTGAGGGAGTCCTCTCCTAGTCTCATCAATTCTTCATGTCTTTCATTTTTCCCCCTTCAGCTTTTTCTTTTTTCTTCTGTTGCGACCTTTGTCGCAAGTTTTCGGCCTCTGAAAGGCCAAAAATTGGGTCAGGTCTCTGTCTCACAAGTGCTCCTTGGAGATTCATCCTTTTTGGCATTTTGAACCTCCGAGACGTCTGAAATTCCGACAAGTCTGAATCTCTGTAGGTGTTGTCTTCCTTGCAAATTTTGGACTTTCAGAGTCTGAGATCCCGTTTGGACTTTTGAAGTCTAAAGAACCCTTTCAAACTTTTGCACACCAAAAATTCTAACAAGTCTCGCTCCTCATCACTGACTTCTCTTTCACACTTTTGGCACTTTCAAACTTTGGACTAGTTTTTGGCATCTGAAATATTGAAAAGGCCGAAAGTGTTAAATCTTCATTTTTGGCTACTTAAAGAACTTTTTACTTCTATTTTCCTAGATTAGTTAGTTTTTTTTAGTTTCTTCTTCAAATAAAACACTGATACTTGCACCCTCCTTGTAGGATTGCCTGAGAAATAGACTATGTCACCAATGATGTAACTATACAAGGGGAACACCCCTCTTCAAAGATTGGCAACAAACAAATTGAGATCACCGATATTGACATCATAAATGTAGAATGGGATCATTTCCTAACAAGATGTTCCTAACCAACTGGGAGATCCAAGGACTATAACTCACTAGTCCTATCAGGCCTAGTCAATGCAACAGCCCACCCAGTGGTTTTCACATCATCTGAGCTAATCATGACCTTGGTGAACCACTATGACTCAGATAAAAGGGTGGTCCAAAATATAGAGGGACAGGTGGTATTGGACATTAGACCGGGTATCATAGAAGAGGTCTTCCACATCCATAAAGGCATAAAAAACTTCTATGACTTCTTCATCGAGAAAGGAAACATATGGTTCAACTATAAAGGGGAAAAGACATGAAATTGTCAATAAAAACTACCTTGAGAAACCTCTCCCCCCAAAAAAACTAGATAAGATAGACCTCAGGAGAGGGTACATCAAAGATGATATCTAGGTAGAAATAATACTACTAAGCTGGGTCTATGGATTACCTCATTCCATCCAGCTAGAGAATTGGATGATCCTCCTAATAGAGAATATCAGAGGCCATAAGTCTAGGTTTGATTGGGGAACCATCATTAGTGACAGTTTGGATGAACAACTGATTACAATAAAGCACAATCCCAAATTCTATATGAGTACCTATGTGGTGTACTTATTGGTAGCACAGGAAAAATACCTAGGACTCATCAAGAGGGGGATCATAAATGATCCGAACACCTAGCCCCACATTATATACCCATAGCTGATGAAAAGGACAAACATATCAAAAGATATCCCTGACTATAGGATAGTCAATGATGCCTTCATCTTCGCAATCATTTGATCCATTGAGGTTATTTTGCAAAGAGGATGTCAGAGGAAGCAACTGCCAAAGTGAGGGCCATTGGGGCCTACTACATACAATATAAGATATTCACATACATTTGGGTGATAGGGTCTACTTTGAATTCTAAGAAGTTACCTAGATATCCATCTAATTGGATAATCACTCTAGAAATGGCCAGATAGCTCACTGATGCCTATGAGAATATAAAGCACAAGAAGAAACATTGTTGGGACTTCCCTATTCTTCTGGGCCCATACACTCTACAATATATGAAGGTTTGAAAATCCTTTGCCTTTGAATGGGATGAATGCCCACTTTAGCTTTACAAATAGTCTGACCCAGGTTTGACCCAGTAGGTACGTACAAACACATCATTGGCAGGTTCTATATCCATGAACCACATCTTGAGGATGACTGGATCAATTGTGTAGATGATCATGAGGTCAAGATTAGGGACTATTGTAGGATGTCCCTTACCCTTGCACAGGATACTTTGAAGACCTAAATTCCCCCGAATGTTTGGGAAAATGATTCAGATAGGGTATTAGAGGCAATTTACACTTTGGATAAGATATATGACATGCCCATCATGAATGTCAGAGTTAATAAAGATGAGAATGATGACATTGAGTTCTGAGCTAGGCATGTGCTTCAAAAAAATGAAACTTGGATCCAAAGTCATTATAAGATGGATCCAATCCTAGTGAAGACACTAATGGATCCACTCAAGATGGCAGATAAACATCATGGGGAGAAAAACATAGTGCCACAATATAAGAAAGTGCCACCACAGAAGCCAAGCAGGATTTATGGCCATGAACACGCGGTAGAGTATGGGTCAAATCTGAGGCACAAAGATCCAAAGACTAGAATGACTAGAAAAATAGATCCTCTAGTGCAATCATCATAGATCCCACAAGATGAAGGCCCTTCCACTTCTAGCCAATGTCATCCTACTACCGAAAAGGGTAAGAAAATTTATAAAAGGAAGAGAGCTTCTGCATCTCCCCGACTAGAAACCTTATAGGAGGAACTAGAAGAGGAGGAAGAAGTACCTCTAGTCAAAAGAACAAGATCTCACAAGAGGAATGAAAAAGAAACTACCAGGAAACATAAAGAGGACCCTAAGGAACAAGACAATCCTTTGGAGACCTTAGGATCAGATGAATTCCAGATATCTAACTTTGAAGGTCTAGAGGGATTTTCAGACCAAGGGAAAGATACATCGGATTATGCAATAGGGTATGACATGGGATCTCCATCACTCTTCCAGCCCCAAGTGACCCTCACTCCACCTCCCACTCAAATCACCAATCTAGCACCAAAAATGCCTATCACAGAGGTGAGCTCCAACACAGACCAAGGGTCTTGAATCAAGATGCCCCAATATCCCAAGACATGATAGGGGATAAGGCCACATGAGAGACTCATGCTACCACTCCACCACCTCCAAATCTCTCCATCATTACATTTTCAAGGAAGGGTTTAAAACAATTTATGTCTGTAGGATTTCATTTCAGTAATTTACTTTATTTCTTGTTACCTTGCTCCTGTGAATTATTTCTTAAATATGATAGTAATCATCTTGAAATATGAAATTGCACTTTTAGTTAAACATGAATCTTGTTAAAATAGAAAACCCCAAAAATAGTACTAAAGATTGTTTTGGAGTTTGATGTCTTGAAAATACCAACAAAGGCCTCCTCGTGAACATTCACATTTATCTTCAATTGAGTAACCAAGAAGGTTGTGACCCGACCCCAGAGAACCTTGGGAATAAATTTTTTATTCTTTCAAAAGAGGAAATCAAATTTTGAGATCCTAGGCAGTTGGCTTGTGTAAAAACAACGCTCAACAAGAGGAATGCAAAGCTAAAGAATATAAAGCCTGCATGTCATCACTGTGGGAAACCTGGTTACACAGAAAATATTTTACGAAGAAAGAGTGGTATGTCCAATCCTAAACCTAAATTTAATGGATATTTCTTTAACTATAAAAAGCATGGACATCAGAAACATGAATGTAGGTCAAAGACTAGAAATACACCACTTCACCTAGATTTCAAGGACATTGCTACAATTTCCAAAATTTTGGTCATAGAACCCAAGATTACAAATCCAATGCAAAATATAAATAGACATCCATGAAACAAGGAAATGCACCGAGGAAAGGAAACACATTCAATTGGGATTACAATACAAGACATAGTTGTCATTACTATGGTGAATATGGTCATGTGTGAGGCCTCACCCCGAACCCCATCGTAGTTGTCTAGTTTTTCTATTTATGGTAGATTTAGCATATGATACTTTACTTTTGATGCACTATGGACATTATGGATTTTATGCTTTATGTCATGGATTTATCATTTTGGATGTTTGGACACATGATGCCTTATGATGCACCTTATGGGCTATATTATGTTTTCTATTATGGACACTTATTCTGAGACAATTGATTTGGTATTACATTATGATTATGTTATGGGTAATTGATGAATTTGGGAATTATTAGAAATAGATATTTAATTTTGATTTCTTGCAATGTGAATCTTGCCTTATGTTAAATGCTTAAAATAAAATTGATCTATTCTTGTGATCTTTAGTAATAAAATTAGTATGTTGATGATTTCCTTAAATTTTGAATATTGCCTATTTCTTTATGATGTATATTTATCTCCTTGAACTACCGATATTTGAATTGAGTGTGCAGGTAAGAAACCATGGTATTTACCCGAGGAACCAAACAAAGGGGTATGCGAAATCAGTTTGAGACAAGGTTGCATCTAATGAAAAACAAGGCCTCGTTGTTACGTAATTTTATTCATAAATGTATTTGGTTGATTGTGTAAATGTAATCCTTAAATGTATTTATTAATTCTTTGTGATTTTTGCCTAAGTGGATATGACATGGCCTAGTGATGTGTAAATGTATTGTGTGTCATTTGACACTTGTGTTTTGTACTTAAGGCCATGACATGTCAACTTGGGAATGGTTGTCCACCTACCTAGATTAGTACATTAGTGAATCCCCATATGCATACCTTGGGTTGGGAGATGGGAGTGTGGTCATCTCATTGGAATTTCGAAATTACTCTTAAAGTGGACTTTTGGAGGGGTTGTGAAGTGTCTAGGGGTGTTTTGAAGTCATTTTTAGGTAGCCCACTTGTTATACCAATAGTTAAGGGCCATTTTAACCTTAGGATAGCCTCTAGTTGACCATGTGACCCTTCCAAAAAGTTGGTTTCCCAAGGTTGACGAAAATCAACTCTTGTGAGGCTTGACTTTGGATAGACCACCCTTCTATATTTGTGCTGAGATATAATTCACCTTTTTGAAGTTTCCCTCTTTACATCCATTTTTGGTAAGGTGTAAGAGTTCAAGGAAGAGGGACCAATTAGAGGACTTTTCTTCTCCCCATGAGCTTTCTAGTGGCTTTTTAGTGGGAACTCTCCATGTTGGAGAGTTTGAACACCCACTCTCTAACTTAGAGACATACCTAGAGTTGGTGATCTTGGAAGAAGGAATTGGGATAAAAGAGAGCTCTTCTACAACTATCTTGTCTTAAGCTTGCATTCTAGGTTGGTAGAATTTGTACAACTCTCTCTTGTTATTTCATGTGTTCTTGCTAAATGGATGTTGTTTGTGTTTGTGGGCTTGTTGGAGCCATGAATCTTGTTGTTATTTTTATTCTTGATGTTGTTGCAATGCTTTCTTTTTATTTTCCTTATTTGTGATGGTAATGGGAGTATCAAGACTCACTCACCCTTGGGAGCAAGAGTAGTCTTGGGGGTGGAGGAGTTTTTGATAGCCCTTGGTATAGAGTCTCTCCTCAAGGAGGAGAAGGAAAAATCATGGATTATGGGCTCCATGAAGCCTCCCTTATTGTTGCTTCATTTGGGGGTCATAAGTTTATGATGTTGTTTTAGTTGAAAATGTGAAAGGAAGTATTTGGATAGCCATGTGAAGGCTGAGATTTTTAAGTTTTGGGTTTGGCCTTCTCCCTTTGGTACTTGGTCCACTTCACCCCATGTAGGATCTTTGAGTGATCCATTGTGAAAGCCTATGGGAGTGGGAGTTTAATGTAAGATATTCATGTTCTTTTTATTGTTGTTTGTTGTATGAATGTCACTAACCTTTGTTTGGTTTCTCAATCTCGGGGGTGGCCTTATAAAAGGCCTAGGTTGGGTGGAGAGAAGCCCATGATTTCTAGTTTTCCCTTGTTTTGCTCTTGTTATAGATTTGTGAAGATTGGAGTTACATTGAAGTTTTGAGTGACCATGGAAGAAAATAGAAAATATATTAGTTTATGTACATCACATCATGATTTTTGTAAAAGCCATGAGACATATGTTAGCCATGTATCTAGAAAAAGAAAGATATTGTAATAAGCCTTTAAGGCTGAAATTTTCATTGCACCTTCTTGGTAGGATTCTAATATGTATGAGAGCTGCATTATTGAGAATGTAACAAAAAGAATTCTTAAATAGCTTCCTAAAAATGTATTTAAAATCCTTAGGTTAATACTATTTTAACTTTCTATAATAAAAATTAGAAGTTTGTATATGGCCTTCTACTATAAATTTTTATGTTTTTCTTCTTAAGTACTTAAATTCATAAGACATAGTGTTGCATTTGAAATATTTATACATATATCTAAAATCTGCTTTCCCTTAAATGAATGCTCTTTTATCTTAAAATAGAAAATCTGAAAGTTAGATAAAATTTTGTCTTTAAAATATTTCTTACCTTCCATTTCATTCTTATGTATTTCAACATAGTTAAATTGAAGGAAATGTGCTTATATAAGAACACATGCTAAATCTAGATTCATCATGTTTATGTCTATAATTTTCTATTACTGCTATGTTTCAAAATAATTAATAGAAAAAGCAATACACACACACACACACACACACACATATATATATATAAATGATTTTTTTTAGTCTTACATCTATATATACATTCTGCATTTAGTTATGCCAAAAAAAAATATATATTAATATATCTGCAAATGAAATTGCTATATATATATATATATATAAACCCGAAAGGAAAAGAAAATAGTTTAACATTTTTATATTAAAGAAAAAATAAAATATAAAATTAAAAAAAAAAAAAAAATAGATTGGGGAGGGGCAGTCAAAGCCACCCCAACCCCCATGGCTATTTAAGTAAAATAGGCGGAGGCTACGGCTCCTCCCCACTCTGTGGTGAGCGCAGCCACCACAGCTGTCACCACAACGGAGACAGTGCCACCGACTGTGGTGGGCTGTGGGGGCGGCACCACCACAGGGTTGGCTTAGCCGCACCCCACCCATTGCCTATCATAGTCGCACTGTGTTAAAAACAAACATCATTCCTTTTACTTAGTTTGTGCGGCCGTTTCAAATTTGAAACCCTTCCAATGCTGCCGCCATTTTTCTCAGACCTGCAACTCTCATTATATATATATACTGCATTGTATGTATGTGTATATATTGAAATATCTATATAAGAGATCATCAATGGCATTTATCCTTCCTTTAATGGGATATTACAAACCTGTAAAATAATTAGAGAAAAAAAAACAAAATAAAAAACTAGGGTTAGAGGGAAGAAGAAATGAAGAAGAGGAAACTAGAAAATGATCTTTTTGTCTACCTCATATTTGACCCTAACCCTAATTTTGAATTAGGGTTAGGGATTCCATATGAGAGGGAAAAAAGATATTTGAAACCCTTTTTTTTTATGTAACCTCCCTTTTATTATAAGATGTTTTTTTTTAGAGGGATTAATTCCTTGTAATTTTAGAGTTTATTTTTAAATGATTGAAAGGATAAACATCTAATTGTTAAATGAGATGAAATAAATTTTGAAGAGTTAAAGAGGATAAATATAATTACAACTAGTTTATTAATGTTGGGAAATATAAACCAAATTTATTTATTTCCCTTTATTCTTATCATAATAACTTGTAGAAACCTTAATAGTTGTCTTGCTACTTTTTAAATATAGAAATTAATTATCAGTAAGGTAATGACTACACCACGGGCAAATTAATAAGTGTTATTATTTTTCCTATGAGTTCACCTTTTAATATAAGGATTTTAGAAATTTAAGGATATAATAAATTAAATGTTTAATTGAACGATTAAAAATTTAAAAGTTCAACTTTAAATTAATCAAAAGCCCTTGACTCGATTATCTAGTCTTAACTTTTAAGTTATAAGATTTGTGCTACGAAATTAGATTTAACCTTGCCATTAATTAAACGATAATTAAATAAATCAATTGAGAAATATTAAAGGGGAAAAATCTAATTAAAGTTTTTTTAAAATTAATCTTAGGGACTTATAATATTTTTTTTATGTGGCCAATATATGTGGTCAGTATACTGGTCATCATAAAAATAATATTACGAAAGTGCCTTGCCTTAGGATGTTTTAAACGCAGTATCTTTAAGCTATCAACTTACTAGATTTTCTGAATGTCCCTAGAAAATTAGTATAGGGAGTCTCTCTCTCTCTCCACATCATCAAACTCTATTAAAATATAAAGGGGATGACACGCAAATTCATAGTACCTCACCTTGCACTATCTTTTATTGTTAGCTTAAATTGTATTCTAGGGAAATCTGTAAATAAATGAAACCTTGGGTTGAGGGAGGTTGACACATAGTCATGATTCCCCTTAGACCCACTTGACTTTATCATTACTTAAAAAAAAGTTGTTGCATTTTTGGGCGTGAAATTTTGGTAATGACACTTGGTATCAGAGCCATGTTTCAACACTGCAACCTTAAACCCACTATGTTTTATCAAACTTCAAACACTAGTAATAACAATTTTCAAAACAAGATCAAACTTAGTAGAAATTTATGCAACAACTTTCAACATATTCATTTCAAATTAAACCAATGCCTTTCAACTTATACCACCTTCATATGTGTGTAGGATGCCTCCAGTAACATGGCAAGCTCATGCCCGTGGATGAGGCCATAAATGTGCCCCTTTGGCACGAGTTCAGTTGGAGAAAAATGTAGGGGGTAATGGTGAGGATCAGAGGCCTCCTCCCGAGAAACCCCCCAACCCCAACTAGGATGTATTGAATGCCCTCCAGAATCTTGTTTGGATTATTTTGGACAGGATACCATAGGATAATCAGCACACAGGACTCAGGGTGCAGTGCATGAGAGTAGTAGGAGTCCCCCACCTAGAGTTGTGGAGGACCAGGCTGACCACGAGGGTGAGTCAGTACACATGCCACCTCCAGAGGTAGTTGCTCCAGTTTTTGAGAGAGTACCCCGTGACATAGGGGACCACATCAGGGAACTTATATGCCTTAATCCACCACCTTTTTTAGGAGCCATAGGTGGGAGTGAGGTTGAGGCTTTTCTTTTAAACCTCGAGAGATGTTTTAGATTGCGCCCTTATGGGAGCAATACGAGGGCACACTTTGCTATCCACTTGTTGAGAGGATCAACAGCTATTTGGTGGAGGAAAAAAGAGTTAAAGGGTAATCTGGCTATGGAGACCCTCACTTGGGGCACCTTTTTAGAGAGATTCAGGGATCATTACCTATCTAAGCACTATAGGCAGCGATGGATTGATGAGTTTCATGACCTTAAACAAAGAGGGCTCACCGTCACCCAGTAGGAGTGTAAGTTCTTAGAACTTATACCTTATGTTGACTATATGAGAGATGAGAAGATCAAGGTCAACCACTTTTTTAGAGGGTTGAATGCATCTATATCAGGTTCAGTGCACATGGAAGCACCAGGGAACCTTCGAGAGGCTGTGGAAAAGGCCTTGATTGCTAAGGAGATTTAGGGTAGGGGACAGGATGCACGAGATTGGTCATAGAACTGAAACACCACACCACAAAATTTAGGGTATAAGAAAACACATTGGAAAGGGAATAACAACAACTAGAACAATAATAGGCATTCATCAGGGTCTTACAAGTCCCCTCCATCTTAGCAGCAGTCATATCAGGGACAAAAATAGGTCCCTCAGGGCAATAGGGCTCCAAGCCAAAACAGTGGCAGTCACAAGTTCCTAGTAGGGACTAGAGGTCATAGGCATCATCAACACCCCCATCTAGGACTCAGCAGTCCTCTAGGGGTGGTTATAGTGGTTCTAGCAGGGTAGGGGGCTCATAGTATTCTAGACCCTAGGGTACCCAGTTTCAGACTCGAGGGCCATGTTACTCTTGTGTTGCCATGGGGAACTTGGCTAGAGATTTCCCTCAAGGGGGTGGTCAGTGCACTGCAGCGTCAGAGCCCACTATTGGTGATACGGGTAGATCCCATAGAGTTTTTGCAGTGGTTGACAATCAACAGGAAAAACATCAGGCGACTATGATTGTGACTACATGTATGATTGGAGGTAACAGAGTTACTATTCTATTTGATTCAGGTGCTACAGATTCTTTTGTATCTCCATTGGTCATGGAGTGTTGCGGGCTAGTGGTAGCTAGACATGAAATTAGTTGGGAGGTTGAGTTAGCCTTAGGTTCTAGAGTACTCGTCACTTCCTTAGTTAAGGATTGCCAGATGTAGATTGGTACCATGACTACCATTAAAAATCTACATATCACTCCTCTTGGATCCTATGGGATAGTACTTGGCATGGATTGGCTTTATGCACACAAGGCCAAGCTAGATTGTCAGCAAAAGAAGGTAGAATGTTTAGATGACAATGACAATGCTATAGTAATCCCAGGGGTTTGGAGGGTAGTATTCATTCGTATGATTTTCGCTATGTAGCTTAAGCAGTGCATGCAAAAAGGGTGCCAGTTATTCACCATCATGATCAGTGATAGGGATGAGGAAGTAGAAAAGAAAACTTCTCTTGATGATCATCCCATGTTACAGAAATTCACAGATGTGTTTCCTTGAGAATTACCCGGTATGCCTCCCCATAGACCAGTTGATTTCCATATAGACCTTGTGCCTGGTGTTGCACTAGTATCTAGAGTACCTTACAGAATGTCTCCTAATGAGCTTAATGAGCTAAAGATTCAGCTTGAGGAGCTCCTTGAGAAGGGGCACATATGACCTAGTGTCTCTCCTTGGGGTGCACCAGTTATCTTTGTCAAAAAGAAGGATGGATCACTTAGATTGTGTATGGATTACAGGCAGTTAAACAAGTTAACCATTAAGAATCGATATCCACTACCTAGGATTGATGACTTGTTTGATCAGTTGCAGGGTGCCTGTGTGTTCTCCAAGATAGATCTTAAATTAGGGTACCATCAGTTGAGAATTGTGGAAAGTGATATCCACAAGATAGCTTTCCAGACTAGATACAGACTTTATGAGTTCACTACTGTGCCTTTTGGTCTTACGAATGCCCCTACTGTATTCATGAGCCTCATGAATGGGGTATTCCACACCTTCCTTGACAGATTTGTGGTTATATTCCTTGATGACATACTGATATATTCTCGTAATGAGAAGGAACATGAGGAGAATTTGAGATAGGTATTACAGTGCTTGATGGATAACCAGTTGTATGGTAGTTTGACAAAATGTGCCTTCTTCATAATAGAGGTCTGATATTTAGGACATGTTATTTCAGGTGATGGGATCTCAGTGGACCCATCTAAGATTGATGCCATTATGAATTGGCTAGAACCTACTACTGTGACTGAGGTCAGGATTTTCATGGGTCACACAAGATATTACAGGCGGTTTGTTTAGGGTTTCTCTAGAGTGGCTCATCCTATCACATCCCTTTAGCGAAAGGGAAAGAAGTTTGATTAGATAGAGAAGTGTGAGAGGGAATTTTAGGAACTCGAGAAAGCACTTATTAGTGCACCTATTTTAGCAGTGCCAGAGCCTACAATGGACTTTGCAGTCTGCATTGATGCTTCCTTGGATAGTTTGGGGGCAGTACTTATGCAGGATGGGAAAGCTATAGCATATGAGTCTAAGAAACTTAAGACTCATGAGCTCAATTACCCTACCCATGACCTTGAGCTTGTGGCAGTAGTGCATGTGTTAGTGTGATGGTGACACTTCCTCTTGGGACATCGATTTGAGCTTCATTCAGACCATCAGATTTTGCTATATATATTCACTCAGCCAAACCTTAATGCTAGGTAGAGGAGGTGGATGGATTTCTTATGTGAGTATGACTTTGATGTCCATTATATCAAAGGAAAAGAGAATGTGGTTGTTGATGCCTTGAGTAGGAGGTGACATGAGTTATCTTCCATGATCACTGGTATAGACTTGAGACATCGTATACTACACCATTTGCAGGAGGATGAATTATACATAGAGGTTTGTCAGTTGATCCAATCTCAGAGACCCCTTGTGGGGAGATATTCAAAATATTCCTTGGAGTCCAATGGAATACTATGTCATAGAGGATGCATTTATGTACCTTCTTCTAGGGATTTGCATAATATCATCATGCTAGAGGCTCATAGAGCCCCTTATGTGGCAAATCCTAGAGTTAAGAAGATGCATGCTTATTTGAGACAACTCTATCAATGGCCAGGTATGAGACAGCACATTGTGGAGTTAGTAGCCTGGTGTCTTGAATGCCAGAAGGTTAAGGCCGAGCATGGTCATCCTGGAGGGCTCCTTCAGCCTCATGAGGTACGTATGTGGAAGTGGGATGTTATATCCATGGATTTTATTGTTTGTCTCCCTATGTCATCTTGATGCCATGATGCTATCATGGTGATAGTTGACAAGTTGACCAAAGTGGCCCACTTCTCACCTGTTTGTACCACATTTATAGCCCCAACAGTGGCATAGGTCTTCTTGAGAGATATAGTAAGACTGCATGGCATTCCTCAGAAGATCATTTCTGACAGGGATTCTCTCTTCACATATTCTTTGTGGAGAGAATTGCAAGAAGCTTTGGGCACCAGGCTCAACTTTAGCACTGCTTATCACCCAGAGATAGATGGTTAGACTGAGAGAGTGAATCAGGTTCTCGAACATATGCTTCGTATGTATGTTATGGATCATCATGTCAAGTGGGAAGAGTATTTGCATTTAGTGGAGTTTGCCTATAATAATGGGCATCATTCATCTTTGGGTATGCCACCATATCAAGCACTGTATGGTAGACCTTGTAAGACACCTTTGATTTGGGATAGGATTGAGGATAGAGTTACCATTGGACCACAGCTAGTCCTAGATATGGAGTAGTAGGTAGCCTTAATTGGGCAGCATCTCCTAGAGGAGCAAGATCAATAGAAGAAGTATGCCGATGCAAAGAGGACATATCAGGTATACATGGTTAGAGATAGGGTCTTCTTGAGAGTGCGGCCTCACAAGAGTCCAATCCATTTTAGAAAGGGCTCTAAGCTTGCACCTCGATTTTTGGGACCATTTGAGATATTGGAGAGGATAGGACCAGTTGCTTACCATCTAGCCCTGCCACCTAGCCTGTCACGCATCCATGATGTGTTTCTTGTTTCTATTTTGAGAAAATATATTTATGATGAGTCTCACGTTATAGATTGGGATGCCTTATAGCTGGAGTCAGATGGGAAGCTAGCATTGGAGCCTATTCACATTTTGGCACGCTGAATGCTGGGCCTACGAGGCTGAGAGTTGGACCAGGTTAGGGTTCAGTGGGATTGCTATGACAAGGTTATAGCTTCTTGGGAGGACACAGTGCAGATGAGAGCTCAGTATCTCTATCTTTTATATGAACTCCAAGAGGAAGTTCAAGCCTAGGGGGGAGGATGTGAGGCCTCACCCCAAACCCCATCATAGTTTTCCACTTTTTCTGCTTATGATAGATTTAGCATATGATACTTTACTTTTGATGCACTATGGACATTATAGATTTTATGCTTTATGTCATGGATTTATCATTTTGGATGTTTGGACACATGATGCTTTATGATGCACCTTATGGGATATATTATGTTTTCTAATATGGACACTTATTCTGAGACAATTGATTTGGTACTACATTATGATTATGTTATAGGTAATTGATGAATTTGGGAATTATTAGAAATAGATATTTAATTTTGATTTCTTGCAATGTGAATCTTACCTTATCTTAAATGCTTAAAATGAAATTGATGTATTCTTGTGATCTTTAGTAATAAACTTAGTATGTTGATGATTTTCTTAAATTTTGAATATTGCCTATTTCTTTATGATGTATATTTATCTCCTCAGACTATTGATATTTGAAGTGAGTGTGCACGTAAGAAACCATGGTATTTACCCGGGGAACCAAACAAAGGGGTATGTGAAATTAGTTTGAGCCAAGGTTGTGTCTAATGAAAGACAAGGCCTCATTGTTATGTAATTGTATTCATAAATGTATTTGGTTGATTGTGGAAATGTAATCCTCAAATGTATTTCTTAATTCTTTGTGAGTTTTGCCTAAGTGGATATGACATGGCCTAGTGATGTGTAAATGTATTGTGTGTCATTTGACACTTGTGTTTTGTACTTAAGGCCATGACATGTCAACTTGG
>MU227529.1:1049042-1071273 GCA_018584345.1 Thuja plicata | reverse complement strand
ATATATATAATAGCAGTGTATATATATACATCAATAAATGGAATCTACACTGCTGTTATATATATATATATATATTAAAGACATGCAAAATAATTAGAGAAAAAAAAAAAAAAATTAGGGTTAGAGGGAAGAAGAAATGAAGAAGAGGAAACTAGAAATGATCTTTTTGTCTACCTCATATTTGATGCTAACCCTAATTTTGAATTAGGGTTAGGGATTCCATATAAGAGGGAAAAAGGATATTTGAAACCTTTTTTTTTATGTAACCTCACTTTTATTATAAGATATATTTTTTTTAGAGGGATTAATCCCTTGTAATTTTAGAGTTTATTTTTAAATGATTGAAAGGATAAACATCTAATTGTTAAATGAGATGAAATAAATTTTGAAGAGTTGAAGAGGATAAATATAATTACAACCAGTTTAGTAATGTTGGGAAATATAAACCAAATTTATTTATTTCCCTTTATTCTTATCATAATAACTTGTATAAACCTTAATAATTATCCTGTGACTTTTTAAATATAGAAATTAATTATCAGTAAGGTAATGACTACACCATAGGCAAATTAATAAGCATTATTATTTTTCCTATGAGGTTTCCTTTTAATATAAGAATTTTGAAAATTTAAGGATATAGTAAATTAAACGTTTAATTGAACGATTGAAAATTTAAAAGTTCAACTTTAAATTAATCAAAAGCCCTTGACTCGATTTTCTAGTCTTAACTTTTAAGTTATAAGATTTGTGCTACGAAATCATATTTAACCTTGCCATTAATTAAACGATAATTAAATAAATCAATTGAGAAATATTATAGGGGAAAAATCTAATTAAATTTTTTTTTTAAATTAATCTTAGGGACTTATAATGTTATTTTTATGTGGCCAATATATGTGGCCAGTATACTGGTCATCATAAAAATAATATTACGAAAGTGCCTTGCCTTAGGATGTTTTAAACGCAGTATCTTTAAGCTATCAACCTACAAGATTTTCCGAACGTCCCTAGATACTTAGTATAGGGAGTCTCTCTCTCTCTCTCTCTCTCTCTCTCTCTCTCTCCACATCATCAAACTCTATTAAAATATAAAGGGGATGACACACAAATTCATAGTACCTCACCTTGCACTGTCTTTGATCGTTAGCTTAAATTTTATTCTAGGAAAGTCTATAAATAAATGAAACCTTGGGTTGAGGGAGGTTGAAACATAGTCATGATTCCCCTTAGACCCACTTGACTTTATCATTACTTAAAAAAAAAGTTTTTGCATTTTTGGGTGCAAAATTTTGGGCATGACATCAAGTTACAGAAAATTGTGTAATGACACAATTTAGAGGTAGATCCAAGAGTTGGATGAATGGAAGTTTGGTTTATTATAGTTGTCACAAGATCGGTCATACCGAGAGAGACTGCAAGACTAGAGTCCCAACACCTACTGTTGAGAAGATAAAGAATTAGATGAATCTGACATGGAGAAAGAAAGAAGAAGCAAGTAGTAGTGGACCCAGTGAAGGCAAGATCACCTAATCCAATGGATCAAGTGATCACACTACTTCTAATTAAAGAAAAAAGGTATGTAAGGAACTATTTTCTCAAATGTTATATTTTACACTAGTTCCTAAGATAAGATGTATTAAAGTCCATGTATGTATAAGATAAGATGCATAAGGATAGATCTGAGACAAGAATCAAGCGAAGAATTGATATGCATAATTGATGCTTAGCATCAGTATTAGCATATGAAAAGCACCCATACTAAACAAGCTGATATGGTGAATGAGTGTCAGTAGTGACCAAATCACTATTTAGACTACGTGATGGAATGAGTAAACCAAGCTATTTATTCAAGGACCAAGGACAACTTTTATCCACCTACCACTGCACAAAGCATTTATTGAAGACCTAATTTGACCGATTGAGGGTATATAATGAATTTCCCCATTAATTTTTCATTTCACATAGTGATTAGAGTTTAAAGAGAATTTCTAAGGTGATTAAAGAGAGACTTGAGAAAATTTTGTAAAGATTCTACCTTGCATCGTCAGCAAGTATTGTGAAAGGTTGAAGATCTATTTTTTTTGAGTTACCCATAATCTATTTCACAAACCCTAATTTGGAAAAATGGAAGCCAATTCCTCTATTGGAGTGAAGAGACAAGAAAAGTAAATGAAGAATGTTCAGTTGGTCAGGATCGATGCATGTGCACCACCCATTTCTGAGTTGTTCCTGAGACTGCATTGAAGGGATATCTTATGGGAGTCCTATCATCAATCCCACCTAATGTTCTTATAATCCATGATGTGAAAGCATGCTACATGTGAAAAATTAGAGAAGTTGGAGATTTTTTGTTAAGGGAAGCCTACAATAAACTATGTGAAAATGGTGCTTTGAAGGCTGATCATTAGCACATTACTAATAAAGGGTTAGTCTATGCCCTATATTTCCCACTCGATTTCAAAGTTGAATGGTTCAGGATAGTGCTAAGAAGAATACATTAAATGAGTCTATGGATGGAGAACGGACTAGTAAAGATCACTAAATATATCATCCACTGAGTTATTGGTTACCCTATTATGCAAGGGAAATGAACTATGTATTGTCAGAATAAGTAAGACATTGAGAATAACACTTTAGCTGAGTGGAACAAGAGATGAATGAAAATTTAAATGATCACAAATCCTAAAATTGACTTTGGAGATAGAGTGATTGCACACAAAGTTTTATCAATCAAGCAGATTGGATAGTGTCCCATGTATTGCGGTTGATTAGCTATGGAAGATAGTGAAAAAGGACCATACTTATGATCTTGTCGAGCTATATATGAATCAACTTGTCGAGAACCTATCATTAATTAGGAAGGCAAAGAACTCTATGTGTAAGTTTGGATCCTTACTAGTTTCCATATTTTTCTATCTTTAGAATACTTTTCCTACTATAGGAGATGTAGTATGGAGTTAGGACTGACCTATAGTAGTACAAATTAATGAGTTCATATAGTAGTTAGGAGAGAATTTTGACAATGTCATGGGTAATTACTTTGTGGAGTTTAATAAAAAGGTGAGATCAAGGAGAAGAATCCCTATATCACTAGTAGAGACGCATTATGATAATATTTTATTTCTAGTTGATACTGATTACACTTATATATAAGCTATAGTACCAAGGGAAGCATGGATAAGGCCATTACCTTATGAAGTAAACATAGATGAAACATCTACAAAAATCACATCTTTACTTGTGGAGGAAGTTGATAGAAAGGCTAAGAGATTTTGAAACATGAAGAAGCAAAATCAAAGATAACCATGAATTTGAAGGCTCTAACCATGGAAAGGAAGAAAAATAAAATAGTGAAGAATATTGAGAAGATGTTAGGAGAAGAAGAAGAGGAAGATGCACCACTACAAATCACACAAGGTCAAGGTGAGGACCAATCTAGTGACTCTGAAGAAAGTGAAGATGAAGATGTGGAAGTGAACAAGAAGGGTAAGCAAGTGATGGTTGCCGAGCCAACTAGGAAGAGGAGTTCACAATAGATATCTACTCCTACTACCACATCTAGACTGAGAACCAGGGAATCTATGATCACAATATCAGTTGAGACACCAAAGAAAACATTAGTAAATAATTTTGAAGGGGAGAGCTCAGGGAAAAGGAAACAATTTCAAACTGAAGCTAAGCCAAGCCACCCTAAGAGGAAGCTTAGAAGGAAATACAATTTGGGAAAAGTTGAAGAAGATGAAGAAGATGAAGAATTGATAGAAACAAAGGACATCAAAAAATTAAAAGTTGCTACTCACAAACATCATACTAGTGTTGATGAGATTTTTCACAACATCATGAATTCAACAGGTTTGTCTGGATTCAAGTTTATTAAGTTTGAAAAGTTAAGTAAAATTGATAAGGAAAAGATAGAAGAAGAAATGATGGATATGTTAGTATCATACAAGATGATACCATTAGAGATTGGGAATCTATTCCATGATGAACTACAAATTAAGATTGATGAGAGATGGAAACATGCCATTATGAAAGAAAGGAAGATTAGCGAAGGAGAATTAGCTCAAATTATGCCTGAGTTGAAAAAGAAGAAGAGAGATAAATTCATGAAGAAATATAGGAATAGATTCATTCCTAAATTGAGAGCTTATTCTATACTAAAAACTGAGGCTGAAGGAGTAGTATACCAGATCCAAAGAGTATGGAAGCTTATCTTTGGATTGATAGTGGACAAGAACAAAGATGAAGGCACATCAAAACAAGTTGAGCTTGACAATAAAGAAGATATTGATGAGCCTGATAGTGTTGAGGATGAGATGAAGTATAATGTTGAGGATCAGATGGAGGATAAGGTCGAGGATGAACAGATTGATTATTTAACAACTGATGAGGGTACACAAGGTTTGAATACTGAGGAACAGGATAAAGAAATAGTCACAATTCTAGATTCACCTACCGAGGAAAACCTTGAAGTCAATGAAGAATGAGATAAGATAGAAGAAGATAAAGTAAATAAGTTTGCATCAGATATATCTAAATCAAATGAAAGAGACACAAAGGAGACTAAGACTCTTGAGACCGAGGAAAAACAAGAACCTAAGGAGCAAGAGGCTATTCAAGCATTGGTACAGTTACCTATTGTCACACCTCTTGTACACACTGAAATAAAGAGTTTTGATAAACCTAAACAATAGGTAATTATTACTCAAAAGGACTTAGTTTCAATCAGTGGTGATAACAGTACCTTGAAAGCCAAACATAAACTGAGTAGTAGCTCACTAGAGCCCAAGAAGAAGAAGTCACATAAGAAGAAAAAGAACAAGTCTCTGAGCACTGAAGTAATAGTTGGTGAAGTTATCATGATTCAAAAATGGGATACTGATAACTTATCTTATGAGAAAATGCTAATCTTGGAGGATTTATTGAACACAAAGAGCAAGCAAGAGGAATTGAAAAGGCAACATCAACTAGAAAATGGTACTAGATGAGATTAAATGTATCTTTATTGATGAATTTGAGTTTCAATATCTAAATGAGAAGGCACCTATATTAGAACAATTGGTTCATATTTTTCAAAAGGTGAAAAATGATGATATAGATGCAAATGATAAGCTCGTGAAATGTTTTGAGAGAAAGTTTGAGACCAAAGTACATGAGAAAGTTGTAGCAAATCTTACTGAGAAGCAGGATCCACTTTCTGATCTGGTAAGCAACCTAGAAGAATTTTGTAGAAAATGTTCTTTATTTGTACAAACAACTTTGTGATACAAAATTATTTACAAAGGAGAATCAACAACTTATTGAGAAGCTATAATCTAATTTAAAGTCAATAGGACATTCACTGAGCATGGATGCAAGTTCCAGCTCTATTCATTTTAACAAGTTGACACATGCCCAAGGGAGATTAGCCGAGCCCGGCTAATGATGGAAGAATAAGGGATAAATTGATTTCTATTCAGACTATGTTAATACCTCATTTGGAGGTCATGCAAAAAGAGGTGAAAGCAACAAATGAATTAGCATAGAAAGATCCACCTCTAAATATTGCAGAGAGTTTGATTGATCTAGCTGCCAAGCTAGAAATCAAATTACAGGCTTTGGAATCTTTCAAAACTAGTTGGGATAATGCATTGGAAATGATCCTACAGATTCATAAACCATTTTTGGACAAGTATGGTCTGACCCCTACAACCCTAGTAGAAGAGAGTGATAAAAACAAGGGGAAATGCAATGAATGTCATCAAAGGGAAATAAAGTTAAAAAATAAGTTATAAGGTATAACATTTTTTTTTGAATTATGTACATATGTTGTATATATAGTGAATTCATTATGAAGACCAAGTTAGAATCCTAGGGGGGAGATCTAAGTCTATTTGAGTACTATTTTTGTAAAGGACTGAAAAGTCATGACAAAGTGGTTTTTCCACTAATGTCAAAGGGAGAGATTGTTGATCTCCAAGTTTTGTTGTCTATTAGTGTCACACACCTAGTCATAAACAAGGCAAGTTGGTCAGTCATCACTACAACTAAGACATCCCACTAAGGCTGAGACCAAGCAGTAGTTATCGTCGAGCAAGTCAGTGGTCACCGAATACTCAATAGTTGCCGAGTTGCATAGAAGAGTTAGTGTTGAGTGACAACATATGGATATGTCGAGCGAGACAATTTTGACCAAGCACCAAAGTTTACATATGCTGAGTAAGACAATTTTTTAATGTGTCTGGAATGGCTCAAACACCTAGGTAAACCATTTTGGCTGATTTCTATGAATTATTTAATGATCATTCACAAATATTTAATGCATTAATTACGCGATATTTTTGTGATCATAGATCCCTATGTAATCCATGCAACCAATCAAAATTAGGCATGCCTAAGAGGAAAAATGTGAAGAATCTAGATCATTGATCTTGATCTGGATGTTTCATCACTGATCTATATATGGTATGCTTCAAACCCTTATGAAAATATGCATGTGTGTGGATGCAGATGTGAAGAGAAGAGAATAGGTGTATATGCATGTTTTGCATATCTGAAGCATTGAACACATAGAGTGACTAAGCAGAGAAGTGAAGAGAAGAACAAAGATATATCAAATTGAGACATCAGTTAAGAGTTGGGAAGAGGAGATCTATTATTGTAACCACCCTAGTTTTGTCTACTCTAACTAGAGACCCTATTTTTCATAAATGTGATCATACCCCTAATTATGTCAATCCAACTATTCGATTATTGGCATAATTCATCAAAAATTAATTTAATCTCCTAAATAAAAGTGATTTAATCACTAATTCACATTAATTACCTTGACCTATTTAAATCAAATCAACCTAATTAAATCCTTGGCTAAATTAATTAATTTAAAAGGAATTAATAAAATCTCTAAATACAACTCATCACTTGCACATGGAAAGTCAATCCATGAACCAATAAGAGTTCACTCACATGGATCACCAAATATTCAATCCCCACCTCTCCTCACAAGTTGATCTCAACCACTCATTTCTCAAATTATTCCATAAAAGGAGTGAATTTTGAACTTAATAGGTCCTCAATTTTAAAATTTTGAATGCACTCTTTTGTTGTCATTTTTGTCTCATGATTTCAATAGATAATTAGAAAATTTTTATTTATGCTTTAATGAATCCTTTCATCACTTCTAATCATGAATTTTATGATAGTTATCTTCAATTTCTCAATAAATCTTCCATTCTAGGGCTGAATGTATTACTTATTTAATGCATAATCAGAGGGAAATTTATAGGTTAAATACTCTTCTTAGATAGGAAGAAATATGTTGATTTTAGTGGTTTCCTTATGCTTTTCAATTTATTCCAAATTTCTAACCATTGATGCAATGACATATTGAAGTTTGGTGTTGCAGCTTGCAAGTACATAGTTCACACACACATTTTTGGCACCCACCGTGGGGCAACGCCCCGTATTTCTAACTATTTTGAGCTAATTGATTATCATTTTTAACTCTATTTTTGGGTGCAGACTCACATTTGGAAGAAAAGGATCACATTTGGAAGCAAAGGATCATATCTAGTAAAGAAACTCGCATCTAGGAAATCCTGCATTGCATCCCACAAATATCAAATTATTTCTGGTAAAGGCTCACATTTGGTTAATTCCAGATTGCATTTAGTATGAAAGATCACATTTAGGATCTTTTCTCGCATTTATTTATTCCTAGATCGCATTTGGGAAATAAGATCACATGTAATAAAGTTTAGAGTTGCATTTGGTTAGCTTACTATCATGATTGATAAATTTGATGACTAATCAACTAAATTCACATATTTTTGATGAATCTTATTGTTTGAGTAGCCTAATGAGTTCTTGCAGGATGCTGTTGAAGATTTTTTTGTCTAAGAAGATGGAATGAAACTACTAACAAGTGGTTTTGTAGGTTGGATTATGCATTCAAGCAAACTTCTTTCACAATTCTAGGAACTTAATACAATTTCTCCTTAATTCGTAACTTGATTAGAGAAGTATGCTCTTTTCCTTAACGGAAAATTAGAACCTCAAACATCAAGTTAAGATTCAAATAGAAATTTGGGAAATAAACTTAATTTCTCAAAAGTGTTTTGCTTAAATTCTTTTGTAGGAACCTAATTTTTGAATTTGAATTTGATGCTTAGTCTAACTAGAGGATTATGGTCTTTTCCAAATTTAGAAAATCAGAAACTCAATATGGGGGACTAAGTTTTGAGTTTGACAATTCAAGGGAAATAACTTACATGATGTGTTTGATAGGATAAAATGACATGGATAGGAGAGTATGCTCTTCTTCCTTGTGAAGAAAAAAAAATCTAGACTCCTAAGCCGCCAATCCTCTTTCTTGCTTTTAACTTTAGAGGGCCTACCAGTTGAGGAAAAACTCTCCCAAGAATGACCCAAGTGAGGATAGGTGAACGCCAACCCTTCCATCTCACTATAATAAAAATGATTCCTTGAGGCCAAAGTCTCAGAAGATGTAATCAGTTTTGTCCTTGGAATTTCAACTATCAGTCCTTGGACATGCTTGGGCGTGTGTAGAGTGGAGCGGCTTGAACCTTTCTTGTGAGACTACACTCATCTAGGTACTCATAGGGATATACACCATAATTTTTCCTTGTGCAATTCCATGGGGGACAGTTGTGAATGGATGCCCAGATTAAAACACTTTGTAGTTAAGACCACCTGATTCATCTCTAAAAGGTGATAATCTTTATGCAAGGAAAATAGTAATTGCCGCAAGATACTCAGCATTTTGTGCCCTCACTTGCATTTGGAATCGGATACTACAACATCATTACTGGATCCATTGTGTGCTTAGTGATGGTTGTATTCTAATTAGCATTTGAGTGTGTACTTGAACCTTTGAGCAAAGATTTTCATGCTATGCCATAGATTTTAGGGAATAGGTGTGTTTGGTCCTTAAACAAATTTTTTGATGTGTCAAAATTGAAATAAAAAGACAAACACCCCCAAACAATCAGTATTTTGATAGTCACAAAAATTTATGTTGCTTAAAAACACTCTAAAATTTATCAGATAGACCCTGTAGTCAAAAATGTTTTTCAGGTTCTTCAAGAAAAAGTGGAAAAATTAGAAAAAAACCATCAGAGAGTCACATCTAGAAATTCCTAGGTCACATTTGGGAAACAGAGCCATGTTTGGGAAAAAAGATTGCATTGGGTATATCCTGGCTTGCATCTGGTAAACAGAGTCTCATTTAGGAAGAGTAGACTCACATCCCATATATCTAGGCTTGCATCTAGTAAGTTGCATCTATGAAAAAGGATACTTACACAAATGTTAGACTTAGAAACTTTGCAGTTTTGGATACTCTTTTTATTTGTCAGTCAGTATCTATTATTCTTGCTAGTCCATCTAATGGTGTTTCTCAATCTAATTGGAAGTCTACCTTGCATGTTATTTAGGGTTATCGTAATTGATACCAAATCATCACTAAACAAATCTTCTTTGTTACCAGATCACTATCAGGGCATTCTAACCCTCTAACACTAGAATCAATCACTTTAAACAATCAAACTTACACTCACCACAACTTGGACAAACGCATTTGGACAATTTGAAAATTAGTTTTGGCACAATTGGAACACTTTTGACAAAATTAAGACCTTGATTTCATGGTTAATACAAGAATTAAACAATACCTTGCTAAAAATTAAGGAAGAACTCCAAGATTTTTTAAATTTCTACAAGGAGACACATCAAAAACAAATCCCCTCTTTGATCAAGACTCACCTAAAATGGATGCACCTAATCACGAATGGAGTGTTTCCTTTGAGGAATATAACCAAGAACAAGAAAAAAGAGAAACTCAAGAAGAGAGAAATCATGACCATCTTTTGTTGGATTCGGAAAGTGATGAGGACATATCAGAAGAAGAATACAATAAACTCTAAAAAAGTAGGAAGTTTCAAAGGACATTGGAGAAAATCATTGGGTAAGATAAAGAAAAATACTTCCTTAACTTAGCTTCTCTTCAAGTTAAACTTCCCAAAGACTATGATGTTGAAAGATTGAAGGAGGAAGAGGTACAAACACCTATCTCCATACTATCAAAAAAAAATATCAAATGCAAATGGAACTCACAACGCTAAAGAAAGAGAAGACTAAACCAACGAAGAAATACTCCTTAGAGAACATATGTCCATTTCCTTTTGAAAAAAGTATAAACATGGTTCCATTCCCACCTTACATTGCATGACCCAAACATGAAAAATACATGGGATAAATAGATACACATGACCATGTAAGAGAATTTTGTGCCCTAATCATAGAATACATGCACAAACCGACGTACTTGATGAGACTATTTCTAGGAAGTCTAGGTGGAAATGTAATGGAATGATTCTCTAAACTAACACCAAGTGTGCAAAAATTTGAGGAGTTAATTAAAATATTTGTGCAACATTAATCCTAAAACATGCAACACAATATTACCATGATGGGTCTTTGCAATACAAAACAATGAACAGGTGAATCCCTCACACACTTTTTGCAATGGTGGAGGAGGATATTTTCAAGGTACTCAAGACCAATACCTGAATCTAAAAAGATGGAGATATTTATAAACAACTTAGTACCTGAAATGAAATACGCCCTACAAATGCCAGATTCTCCTAGTTTTGAGAGAATGATAAAGAATGCCATTCATGCTGAAGAATTTATTGTCAAGAAAGGAGATATCACACTTGAAAATGACAATAAATCCTCTAACAACTAAAACAACAAACCTAAATGGTGGAAAAAGAACAAAAATGTTGTTAATGATGCAGTGGTTGAAGCCTCAAATGCAAACATTAAACCAGCCATGCTTAATCTCACAAACAACCTGCAAGAAAACAAAGAAGTTATGGTAACAACAACAATACCAAGAGAAAACACTGATACCAACAAGAATAAGCCATGGACGTCTAGACCAAAATGAACATTTACTCCATTGGGAGAACCTTTTGAGATAGTTTTGAAGACTCTCTTGGATAAAAATATCATCACTATATTATAGTCAAAACCATGGGAACCACAATTAAAACCAAGCTGGTGGAATGATAATTCCTATTGTGAGTTCCATAAGAATAAAGGACACAAGACTAATGACTATGTTAAAATCAAACACGTTATACAAGATCTCATTGACAGAGGCAAGATAAAAGTAGAAGGACAAACATCTAATGAAGATCACACGACATATAATAAACAATTTCCCAACTATGAAAAAGGAGAAGCCTCTAAAGGAAAAGGAAATGAAGTTAATTACACCTATTCCCATAATGATAATGTGATCAATATGTTGGACATAAAGAATGAATCAATCGATGTGATCACTATCAAAGCTGTCAAGGAAAAGTTGGCACGTTCAAATGTAGTAACACGAAGCCAATCACAAATCATGATTAAAGGGGTTAATCACTCATCCAAACATGCAACATCCTCTAAACCACCTATTTTCACAATTCCTAAACCAGAAGAATTGAGACAAATAGTTCCCATACCATCTGCCAACTATAACTTGGTAGACCAATTGCAAATAACCACGACTCAAATCTCTATATTTGAGTTATTAAAGATATCTTCAGTGCATAGGTAAGTTCTTGACAAAGCCCTAAATTCTACAAATTTCCCGAAAGACATAGATGTGGATAAGTTCCAGGCAATGGTCAATCACATATCAGCTCCACATTATCTCTCTTTTTTAGAAGATGATAAATCTTTAACTCATCCCTATAATCAACCCCTTCATATTGAAGTTATGATCCATAAACACCATGTAAAACATGTGTTGATAGATGGAGTCATGAGGTTGAATATATGTACTCTCAATCTGGTCAAAGCATTGAGATTTTTAGAACACACAATTGATTCAAGGACTAAGATAACCATCAAGGCTTATGATGAAGAGGAAAGATCATCAAAAGGACTAGTTGTTTTACCAATAAGAATAGGACCAATTGAATGCAATATGATTTGTTAAGTTCTTGATCTATCATTGGCCTATAACATATTACTAGGAAGACCTTGGATACATGAAATGCAAGTAGTTCCATCTACTTATCACCAATGTATCAAATTATCAGACAATGGGGTGGAAGTAACAATTCTTGCAGATTCAAGCTACACTTGCAAAAACATCAAGGAAAATAGTATGGTTCCTCACAATAAGGAAGTTCCAAAAGATTTCCCAGCTGAAACCTCTAAATACATAGTGATGAGAAGCTTTGGAAAGACATTAAAACTTGAAGAAACTAGCATGGAGGAATACAAACTAGAGACAACACCATCATTGGCTAACATTCATGTGTCTCCAAGATCATATTGGAAACCATCTCCCTCTTTCACACCTTCTACATCAAAAGGAAAATACATTCATGAACCAATTGGGATGGTTAGAGCCTCTACTTCTCAAGAGGAAGAAAAAGAAGATAAAGTAGTCTTGGCTTGGCTCTATAAAGAGGAAAAAAGAGAAAATGAAGTAAAACATGTTGATATGTCTCCTGAAAAATATGGAAAAGGTTATGACCTTATTAAGAAAATGGGATACAAAGGGAAGGGACCTTTAGGAGATAAAGGAAAGGGACTTATTGATCCTATCCATATGGAATTCAGAGACACTAGCATTGGGTTTCAATAAAAAATCAGAACACCCCACCTCAAGAGATGGTCCCATCTTTGATAAAGGAAGGGATGAAGAACAAGAAGAAACAAAACTTGTACCTTGGATGTAAGAAATATTACTGCATATTGGTACTAAGAACCTAGAATACCAAGGAGAACAATATGTACCTAATTTTGGAGAACAAATAGAGCATCATATTCCTTTTTTGTCACAAACCAATGTCCAAGAAGTAGAGGAGAAAGAAGAAGAAGACTCTTCGGAAGTTCAAAAAATAGAATAATCTCAAGAAGAAATCCCTCAAGAACAAGAAGAATACATAAATAGAGAAAGGGGAGAAATTATCTCAAACACCCTTGAGAAAACCTCTCCTATAAGACAAAAACAAGTTGCACATCCTAATTGGGAGAATTGGTGACACTTTCACATATCCTAGACCTACCACACTTTGATCCACAAATGGCTAATAGGGTACACCAGATAACTATTGTTGAGTTTCTAAATTAATTTGATGATGATATCTCAGACTCACTTGATTATGAATGGGATCATATGTCTGATGCTAGCATGGAAATTGAGATAGATGTAATCCATAAATTTTCACCTTTATTGGAAAGAGGAGAAAGTTCTAACACTACCTATAATACCAATGTTGTCACAGAATTGGATGAGACAGTGATGCCTGGAATAATTGATGAAGACACTGGCATCTTATTGGGACTAGAATAATACCAAAGGATATAAGATATGAGTTCCAATATGATAAGAGAATAAGGAGAAAGCTCAAATGATGAGTCTCTAGAGTTAGGTCTACATAACACTAAGAACGACACTAATAATGATGATTCAACTCTTAATGATCTAAACACTATAGAAGTTGACTTAACATAACATGTCTTGTCTATTAATAGTCTTGACGCTAGTGTGATGCTATCCTTAAGAACCTTTGAATCATTATCCTAGGTAAACCCTAAACTTATTGATTGGACAGACTCAAAAACCTACTCCTATCATGATCTTTCCCAATGACTACACTTTGGCCTATTATCTGAATGCTTGTGAACCTTATCCCTCTTCCACAAATGCAAGGAGCATGAATCTGATATAGAAGGATATAAAGTTTCTTATTCAAAAATTAAAAATAAAAAATAAAAAAAGAGTTGATGGTGAAAACCATGTTGTGGCAGTATCAGATTCTAAATAAGTAAAAATAAAAGATGTATTTAATGGTGAAAAACTCTCAGAGGCACAAAAAGATGAGATTATTGATATTCTCTATGAACATTTTCAAGAAATATCTTCAGTACTGATAGAACTAACACAAATAGTTAATTTGGGAATGACAGAAGTTCCTTAATTCATTCATCTAGTGTAATCATCATTAGAAGAAGAAAAGACACAGTTTATAGAGTTCCTTAAAGATAAAAAGATCAACTTTGCATGGTCTTATACTGATATGCCTGGACTAGATCATGAGTTAATAATGCATCATTTATCTATAGCTCCTAGGATAAAACATGTCAAATAGAAACTAAGAAAGATGCACCCACATGTGGTATTATTAGTAAAAGCGGAGCTAGAGAAACCCTTAAAAGTTGGATTCATAAGGGTCATCACTTATGCAAGATGGATTTCTAATGTAGTCCCAGTTCTTAAAGTAGATAATTCTATTAGAATTTGTACAAACTTTAGGGATCTAAAAAAAGCTTGTCCTAAAGATGACTTTCCACTACCGAATATTGATATGATTATAAACCTCACAACACGATATGAGATTTATTCACTCATGGGTGGATTTTTCAGGATATAACCAAATAAAGATTGCTCCTAAAAACCAAGAAAATATATAATTTACATGCACATGGGGAACATTTTGCTGGAATGTAATGTCATTTGGGCTAAAGAATACTAGAGCTACATATCAAAAAACTATGATGACAATCTTCCATGACATGATACATAAGAACATGGAGGAGTATGTGGACAATACCTTAGCCAATTCAAAGATAAGAATGACTCACATTGAAGAATTGAGGAAGATACTAGATCGAACGGAACAATTTCAACTAAGGATCAATCCAAAGAAATATGCATTTAGAGTCCAATCAAGGAAGCTCTTAGGGTTTATTATGTCAGCTAAATGAATTTAGGGGGACCAAGAAAAGGTAAAAGAAATAATGAAAATCCCACCTCCTCGTAACATAAATCAAATGAGGAAACTCTAAGAATGACTCTGATGACATTATTTTTCCATTAGTATACTCACTAAAAAACATAGACAGAAAGCATTATCGACAGACAACAAGCATTATCGGCAAACCACAAGCAGTACTGGTGAAATGCAAGCATACTCGACAGAACAAAGTTTTTGAGAAAAATGCTAAGTATAAAAGTGACAAGCATCACCGGCGACCACAAGCATCACCGGAAACCACAAGCATTACCGGCGACCACAAGCATCACCGGCGACCACAAGAATCACCGGCAACTACAAGCATTACTGGCGACACAGTTTTCAGAACTAACCTGACAGGAATAGAAAAGGCATACTTGACGACCAGTTCAAGAAAGGAACACCGAAAACCAAGAAAACTGACCACCAGAACCGACAGACAGATCAAGAACCCGCAAATTGTGGATCTGAGTTTTACACAACACATAAAGCAATGTAATTCTAATTATAGAGTTTTATTTTGTTTTAAATCATAATTTGATGGTCATGCAAGCTTTATGTAAATGCTTTAAAGCATCCTAACAGATCTAAAGCATATCTAACTAAAGATCAAGGTCAAGTTGTATACCTTGGATCTAGAGTTAACTTGTGATGCATGAATCAAGAATTGAACCTAAACTAGTATAAATAGATGTTCAAACTCAATAGTGAGTACATGAATTCACATTGTTGATAGCTTCCAAGAGCATCTAAGGAGCAAAAGGAAAAATTCATGCAAAGATCAGAAACAGAGTACATCAGTTTTCAAGAACACACAGAGGCTACTGATAAGAAGATAAAGGTATTATTCAATCATGGAAGGATGATTACTAATATGTATGAAGCTTTATAGGATCTGTTATCAGCAATTGAAGATTGCAAATATCATTAGATCAAAGACTTATGTAGTTGCATTCTAACAAGTGCATCACATCTAAAATCCTTTTGTAGAAGGTGGACTAAACTGTTCTTATCAAATCTCTTAACAAAGTGCACACTTAACAGTGATGCTAAAGCTTCAAACGAAGTAGATCTTAATAGGTCTCCACTGTAATACTCCTAACAGGGTAGGTCATCAGAAGTGACCAAATGTAAGCCTTAACCGACCCTTTCTTATCTACAGATAGTGAAGTTTGTGGGTAACAATCCCTACCGTGGTTTTTACTTCCTTAATAGGAGTTTTCTACGATGTCATATCTTGTGTCATGTGTTATCTATTTTCATGATTGTTTCTATTATTGTTACATATCAAAATAATGTATGATATGATTACATATGCATAAAGAAAGATGAACACTTAGATAACATAAATATAAACTGATGACTAAGGGTTAATGGGCTAACCAAAGAAAAGTTTTAGAGGTATTGATTCACCCCTCCCCTCTCAGTACATCATCTAAATATAATTCCAACAATTGGTATCAGAGCTAAGTCTCTCTCTTGAAAAGCTTAAAGACTTGAGAGAAAAGATCGGAGCAATGGACAAGTTCAGACTAGACATGACTATTGAGAATGAGCACTTACAAATGAAAATAAACTATGAGCAGTACAAGGAGGTGAAGATAAAGCTAAGAAAACTTCTTGATGAAAGAAAGATTATGGCAACCAGGATGAATGAGAAAGACTACAAAGAAATGAAAATACAAGAGTACTTTGAAACAGTAGAATCATCCTTGAGCAAAACTTCAAATGCATGAGTTGAAGAAATTACAAGTATGCAGGAGATCAATCTACATCTGACAGATCAAATCAAGATGCTGCAAATTGGTCAAGAGACTCAAATGGTAAAAATGATTGATGTCATGAACAATGCAAGAAAAGCTTAAAATGAAAGAACACTAGCCATTGATGATAGGAGGAAAATTACAGAAAAACTACAAGAGAAAGAATCAGAAATTCTAAAACTCACTGAGCATCACCATGAGGTCACCAACCAGATTATTCTTATGAGTCAAGAAGCAAATAGATTAAATACAGAACTCATTGAAAGAATACAGATCATAGGTGAGCTGAGAGAAGAGAAAAATAAATTGAAGCATGAAATAAAAGTCCAGAATCAACACAATGAATTGATCAAAAAGGCTGAGGAAAACAACAGAAGGATGGATGATTTTCTTGATGGACAAAGAAGAGTCAACAACTACACAGGATTAGGGTACAATGAGAATGGTGAATTGTCAAATCAATTAGATCAGAGGAATGCTTTCACAAACCCAAGATCCAAGAAGATCTCATGCAATCACTGTGGAAAACCAGGCCACACCTCAAACATCTACAGAAGCAAAATGAAAGGTATTTTTCAAGTACAATCTACTTTTATTGGTAATTGTTATAAATGTCAAAAGAAAGGACACAAGGCACATGAGTGCAGATCCAAAGTGATAAATCCAAAGAGAAAGACCTATATGGACAAGTATTGTCCTACATGCAAGATGAATGGGCATACACATAAGGAATGCTGGAAAAAGAATAACAAGGCATGGACTCCAAATGAGAATGATAAAAGCTACAAACCAGCAAGAGAAGGTAACTCATATGTTTGGGACTATAACACATGGGTAAATTGCATAGCATGTGGAAGGTTTGGTCATATTGCTACCAACTATATGAGAAAGTGGACCAGAAGGTCAAGAGGATGGACCAATCTACGTATGGCATGTTTGCACTGTCATAAGGTTGGACATGTGATAAAAGATTACAAAGACCAACTGACAGACACAAATACTCATCCCAATGGAAATACCATTGATGACATCAAAATAATGAGAAACAAGATGTGGGTAAAATCCACAAAGACTAAAGGTGCTAGTACAAGCAATGCAAATGATGACACCCCATCCACTGGATCTGATGACATCACTACATCTAAATAGATTGCACAAGTAAGTATGGAACTGCATTATCACAAGTTTTACTATGCATCGGTTCCATTATACATAGTTCATATTGTAATATTATCATGAATAAAGATGCAATACACTATTATGTACTAAACTGTTGAAAAGAAACCATCAGTTATTGGGCACAATATGCATTAGTGAACACACACAGAAAAGTTAGTAAGACTTATCAAAATGTATCGGTCATTACACAAGCTAAGTGTAACCTGATAGATATCGGTAAACATTGAATCACAAAAGTTGTCATCGCAACATCACCGACGAGCATCGGTGAAGTCTTCAAACTGCTAGCAACCCCAACGCTTTGCATAGACATTGACGGTGTTATGAATGTCTTTATGGACAAAAGAAGTCTTCATAAACTGACGAGTCGATAAGCATTTATGACAACTTAGGGCACAAAAAGGTATAAAAGCCTGACGGGTAAGCTCATTTTTGCACCTATAATTTTCGAGTAGAGCAGAGCAGAGAACAGTGATTTTAGTGCAATTTGAGAAGCAACCCAGTAGAAGGAATTCACTGCGCATTCAGATTCAAAGGAGATCACAGACATTTAGTAAGTTAATCCACTCACCGATAGCACTATTTTGATTTACAGAAAGCCCTAAATTTCAAATACGATGGCATCAACGTCTAGGGTAGAGAAAATCAAGGTTGACAAGAAGAAACCTTACAGACTTGTTAGTAGAGGGGCATGTGCTAAACCCAAATATAAGTTACATCCTGAGATAGCCTCTCAACCAGACGATTTTGGAGAATTCTCCTGAGTCCCAACTAGGGTTTTATTGGTCGAGGACATTAGATCCTTCATTCACTGCAAGATCTCAGAGATAGGAGATCTAGACCTTGACAATGCCTATAGAGCACTTTGTGATGATACTGGAAAGCTCAAAGAAGAGCATAAACACTTGGAAGTGAAAGGACTCACAAATGCACTTCATTTTCCTAGGGTTTTCAAAATAGAGTGGATCAAAATTATTCTAAGCAGAATCCATGACAACTCTCTATGGCTGAGCAAACCAAAGGCTATAACAAAGGATGTTATACATGTTGTGACTGGTTATCTAACAACTGATAAACCTCAGGCTCACAAACATCCACCTCTTGCAGAAGTGGAAAGGTTAACTGGTGCAAAATCAGACAAGAGGGCACTAAAAGTAAACACCATAACCGACGCAGAGCTAAAGTTTGGAGCATGCGTAGTTGGATATAAGATATTCCAAGCTAGTAGAATGAACAGTATTTCTAGCACTGCAATTAGCATAGCTTATAAGATCATCAAATAGGGGAAGAAGATGGATCTAAAAGAGATCCTACTGCATCAATTTGAGGAGAACATGTGCACCATAAGGTCCTCAAGGAAAAACACATGTAATTTTGGCTCCCTCATAATGTGTATATTCTTTCATTTTGAAGAGTAATTTCCTTCAATAGGAAAAGTAGCATGGGACACAACTAGACCAATCACCATGAAAATAAGTGAATTCATTGAGTCACTTGGTACATACTTTGATAATGTAATGCATGAGTATTTCAAAGCCATAAAGGAAATGTTACAAGCTAGGAGTAGAATTCCAAAAAGTCTGATAGAGGAATAGAGAGAAGATATTTGTTTCATGGTGGATATAGACTTCACCTACATTCAAGCTGTAGTTCCTAGGAAATCATGGCTTGAAAAGCTATATTATGAAATTAAAACAGGATTAGCAACAGAATGCATTCAGGCATTATTGAATGAACCTGTTGACAACAAACAACTAAGATTTGGTACATATGAGGAAGCCAAACTAAAGATTAAATCAACTCTTGTTGTTAACAAGGCTGTAAAGCAGTCTAAAAGAATGGTCAAGAATCTGAAAAAGAACTTGAATATATCTTCTGATGGAGAAGAAGAAGAAGAGGGTAAGGAGGAACAACATAGTAAGGAGGAAGACACCAAGGAACAACTTCCCATTGGTAATACAGTAGAGACAAATGAATCAAAAGAAGAGAATTATGATTCACCACCTCCTCCAACTAAAAAGGCTAAAACTAGAAGCCAAACAACACAAGATGCTATTCCCTCTCCCATGGTAAAAGGGAAGGTGTACAAAAGGCAACCTGCACCTCAAAAGGCTAAACAACCAGCTAGGACACCTATAAAGAGGAGAAAGTATGTTCAGACTAATGAAGAATTAGAAGATTCAACAATGGATGAACCTGACGCTGTAAAACTTGCAAAAGAAATAGCAAAAGTTACATCTCCAACTAAAGACATTGATGACATATGTAAGTCTATTTCTGAAGCTAGATCTATTAGACATCCTAAAATTAGGAAAAGGTTAAGGTGGGATACAGTAGAAAAAAATAAGATTGAAGATGCACTTATTGCTAAGATGTGCTGACACTATTATGTCCCACTGCACTTCACTTCACAAGATGTTCCACAAGAAATATTAGATAAAATATCTTCTAGATTCACTTTTTCACTCCATGAGGAGAAGAGGATAAGAAAAAGAGTAATGGTATCTCTTATGCCTCCTGAATCAACAAAAGAAGAAATCAATGAAGTCATGGAGAAATATACAAAGAAATTCTCACCAAAACTGAGAGCTTACAAATTTCTTCAAGGAAAGCTAATAGAGCTAGAAGAAGACACTCACAAAATATGGAGTAGAATACTAAAACCTGATGAGGAAAGCAATCCTGAAAAGAAACCTATCAACAAAATAGGTAACTCAACAGTTGAGTTAGATAGTGAAGAGGTACAGATCATAGGCCAAAAACAAACTGATGTTATAAATGAGGAATGGTCAATAGATGGTAAAAATGATCAAGTACCAACAACCCCCATCCAAATAAACTTGGAGGATGAAGAAGTTACCAAAGATGAACTTTCAATAAGGGGTAACTTAGATGTTGATATGAATGATGAATCATGGTTAGACAACATTGTCAACACCATTATAGGAAATGACCCTGCAGCAGAGATCCAAAAAGATGAAGACATCACTACGACAAAGGGTAATACTGATGAACAAGACATAGCTATTGACACTACAACTGTCAATACCCCGACAAATATGAATATATTAATAGATGCTATTTATATATAGTCAAGCTAGGATACATCATCTAAGAAAGATGATGATATACCCAAGTTTGTGGGTACAGATGAAAACCAAGGTGCATCCAATACTCCTAAGGATACCGACACTGAAATGAAAGATGCAACCGATGAGCAGCAGGATGTAGCAAAAGAATAAAACAAAGAGGCAAATAAAACAATTGATGATACAATGAGAAAGGTTGATGAGAAAGATAAAAGTGAAGAAGTTAAGAGAAATGAGGAAATAAAACAAAAAGAAGATTCATCTATTGATACACCCAAGGTATATGAGGAGACATCTTCACCAAACCAGATGGTGAACACTGAACAGATACAAAAGGATGCCTCATCCTCTAAACACTCACCAACCAAATAAACCCAGTCTCAAGCCTTATAGATGGTATTACATCAATCTGCCACCCAACCAAAGAAGAAGAAGAAGAAAATAGTAAAGAAGGATATATTGACTATAACACTTGATGAGGTCATTGAAGTTCCAAACTGGGACATTACCACTTTGGACAGTGACAAACTTCAAGAGTTTGGAGTTATTTTTTAGAGGAAATACATACAGAAGAAGATGATCCAAGAACACATAGAAAACATGACACTTGACAAGGCTAAAGAGATACTCCACCAACTGGTTCCTGAAGTGAAAATTGATGAAAATACTTTAGTCAAAGAAAAAATTATTGTTCTTACCGATGCTATTACAAAGCAAGGGATAGAGGCCGACCAAGCAATAGAAGAACAAGTAGAGAAGAAATATCAATTCAAATTAATTGATAAAATCAGCCAAGAAGTGGCACTGAACAAGGTCAAGCTCTCAGAACTCAGTGATGAATTAGAGCCAATGATTGCTGAGGCAATCACCTTAGTTTAGAAAATGTGCACACTAGAGAAATATGGAAAAGAGAACAGTGACAAACTTGCAGATATTGACTCAAATGTCACAAAGAGTGCACAAAGCCTAACCTCACAAGCTGATAGCATAAAGGCACATCATGACATGGTCATTGAGGCAAATAGGCTAAGACAAGAAATATGGGATGCTGAGACTCAATTCAGAGGTGAGATCATTGAACTACAAGCACATATTCCACCAAATCTCACTATACTGCAACAACATATTTCTGAAGCAAGAAATCTAATAGCAACCCCAGAGATGTCTGTAGTAGACAACATCTATGATATCCATGTAAGAATTTCACTAGAGCACATGGATCTAGAAATGCTGAAGGAGAAATGGGAGAAAATGATGGAGGAAGTTAAGTCCTCACATTCCCACCTTTTTGAAAAGTTGTAAGTACCTTTGCCTTTAGAATCAAAAAAGGAGGAAAGGCAATGTATATAGTTATGTACAATACATATATCAGTTGAAAAAGAAAAGATAAAGG
>MU227529.1:1029723-1048992 GCA_018584345.1 Thuja plicata | reverse complement strand
TATATATATACTTACACTTACCGGCATATACATAGGGGGAGTCATTCAAATGACTAAGGAAGAAGTATACATAGGTGTACATACTAATACACTCAGTATGTTGCACATATCATGTTTTTGATACTAAGGTCAAAGGGGGAGATTGATGACATTATTTTGCCATTAGTATACTCACTGAAAAACATAGATAGAAAGCATTACTAATAGACAAAAAGCATTACCGACGAACCACAAGTAGTACCAATGAAATGCAAGCATACCCGACAGAACAAATTTTTTGAGAAAAATGCTAAGTATAAAAGTGACAAGCATCACTGACGACCACAAGCATCACCAGCGACTAAAAGCATTACCATGACACAATTTTTAGAACTAACCCAATAGGAACAGAAAAGGCATAACCAACGACTAGTTCAAGAAAGGAACACCGACAACCAAGAAAATTGACCATCAGAACCAACAGACAGATCAAGAACCTGCAAATTATGGATCTGAGTTTTACACGACAGATAAAGCAATGTAATTCTAATTATAGAGTTTTATTTTGTTTTCAATCATAATTTTATGGTCATGCAAGCTTTATGTAAATGCTTTAAAGCATCCTAACGGATCTAAAGCATATCTAACTAAAGATCAAGGTCAAGTTGTATACCTTGGATCTAGAGTTAACTTACGATGCATGAATCAAGAATTGAACCTAAACTAGTATAAATAGATGTTCAAACTCAATAGTGAGTACATGAATTCACATTGTTGATAGCCACCAAGAGCATCTAAGGAGCAGAAGGCATAATTCATGCAAAGATCAGAAACAGAGTACATCAGTTTTCAAGAACACATAGAGGCTACCGATAAGTAGATAAAGGTATTATTCAATCATGGAAGGATGATTACTAATATGTATGAAGCTTTATAGGATTTTTTATCAGCAATTAAAGATTACAAATATCATCAGATCAAAGACTTATGTAGTTGCATTCTAACAAGTGCATCACATCTAAAATCCTTTTGTAGAAGGTGGACTTAACTGTTCTTATCAAATCTCTTAACAGAGTGCACACTTAACAGTATTGCTAAAGCTTCAAATGAAGTAGATCTTAATAGGTCTCCACTATAATACTCCTAACAGGGTAGGTCATTAGAAGTGACCAAATGTAAGCCTTAATCGGCCCCTTCTTATCTGCAGATAGTGAAGTTTGTGGGTAACAATCCCCACCACAGTTTTTACTTCCTTAACAGGAGTTTTCTGCAATATCATATCTTGTTTCATGTGTTATCTATTTTCATGAATGTTTCTATTATTTTTATATATCAAAATAATGTATGATATGATTACATATGCATAAAGAAAGATGAACAGTTAGATAAGATAAATACAAACTGATGACTAAGGGTCAATGGGCTAACCAAAGAAAAGTTTTAGAGGTACTAATTCACCCCTCCCCTCTCAGTACATCTTCTCAATATAATTCCAATAGACTCCAGTCAATAAGAAGATTCATGTCTAAACTAGCAGATAGAGCACAACCTTTCACAAAATTGTTACATAAAGGAGTAACTTTCAAATGGGATGAACACTGTGAAAATAATTTTAAGGAATTAAAGGACTATCTAGCTAATCATCCTATTCTCATGGCACCTATTCATGAAAAACCATTATTACTCTATATTTTAGCTATGACTACATCGCTTGGAGCACTGCTAGCACAAGAGGAAGAAAAAAAGAAGGAAAGAGCGATTTATTATATCAGCAGGACATTGGTGTCTTATGAACTCAACTATAGTATCATTGAAAAGGCTTGCTTGGTAGTTTTTTTTTGCATCCCAAAAATTGAGACACTACATGCTTTCGCATACAGTAAAACTTATCACAAAGATTGATCCTCTCAAATACCTCCTAAGTAAACCAACATTGATAGGAAGGCTAGCAAAATGGGTCTTAATACTCAATGAATTTGATATAAAGTATGTAGACAGAAAGGCTATTGAAGGACAAGTGCTAGACGATCAACTGGCTGATTCACCATTGCAAGATGCAACACCATTGATTATAGAGTTTCCAGATGAGACAATCATGCACTTAACATGATATTCGTAGAAGATGTATTTTGATGGTTCTTTCACATAACAAGGATCTAGAGAAGGGGTATTTTTTTATCACTCCTCAAGGTTACAAGATACCTAAGGCATACAAAATGATGTTTCCATGCACCAACAACATCTTAGAATATGAAGTATTGGTAAACGGCCTTAAGCTAGCCATTGAATGGAAAATCATAGAGTTACATGTATAGGGTGACTCTCAACTCATAATAAAAACAAGTAAATGGAGCATATCAAACAAAAGATGAGAATTTGATGCCCTATAAGCAGATGGTAGAAGATTTGAAAATTTACTTTTTCTTCATCACATTCCAACAAATTCCAAGAATAGAAAAGAGAGTTGTAGATGCCATGGAAACACTCGCATCCATGTTACAACTAGAGGAACATCAATTCCGCTATGACTTCTTGGTGGAAGAATGATCCTTTCCCATATTCGATGCACTTGAATCCCAATTTATTTATGGCTTAAATGCCCAAGACCAATCTAGATATGCCAATATAACTACCTATCTTACAGATCAAACCTTACCTAATGACCTGTCTAGAAATGAAACATGATCCTTAATTAGGAAAACATCACATTATGTACTAATTACTACTAACTTATATAGATGAGGTCTTGACGAAATGCTACTTAGGTGTTTAGTGAAAGAGGATTCTGATCGTGCATTAAAAGAAGTCCATGAAGGTGTATGTGGATCACACTCAAATGTTTTTTCATTAGCTGAGAAAATTCTAAGAGTTGGATACTATTGGCCTACAATGGAAAAAGATGCAGTGCAATATGCCAAAACATGTCAAAAATGTCAAAAATATGGAAACCTTATCCATGCTCCAACCAGGGAACTCATACCATTTATAACACATTGGCCATTCCACCAATGAGCCTTTGATCTTCTTGGACAGATCTATCCTAATTCTTCAAGTGGACATAAATACATCATCATGACCATTGAGTATTTCACAAAGTAGGTCGAAGTAGTGACACTAATCAAAGCCACTGGAAAACAAGTTTCTATGTTCATCTTGAACTACATCATTTGTAGGTACGAGATACCCTCATCTATTGTAATAGACAATGGGGGGTAGTTCAAGAACCAAGATATTGAGGACCTTTGTACACAGTTTCACATCACTCAACATTTTTCTTCAATCTATTATCCTCAAGGTAATGGACAAGCTGAGGCTTCAAACAAAAACATTCTAAAAATCCTACACAAAATTGTGAGTAAGTCTGACAAAGACTGGCATTTGCAATTGAATCCAACACTATGGACCTATAGAACAAGTATCTAAACACCAATAGGAGCCACACCATTTTCTCTAGTCTATAGCATAGAAGAAGTGTTACCAATTGAAGTATAAATTCCTTCTTTGTGAGTATCTCTCAAAGGTCTTGTCACAGATGAACAATACCACATAGATAGGGTTCATGCATTAGAACTACTAGATGAGCATAGACAACAAGCATTTGATCACCTCAAAGTCTATCAGAAAAGGGTGTCAAAAGAGTACAACAAAAAATTAAAGCCACGACAGTTTCAAGTGAGGGATCTCATCCTAAGAGAGAATCCTAAAAATCAACCAAACAAAGAACAAGAAGGCAAGTTTGAGCCTAACTAGCTGGGGGATTTTGTTATCATAGCAACTTTTGGGACACGAGCTTATCAAATAGCTACACCTGAAGGAGATTTCCTTACTGATCCTATCAATACCACACACTTGAAGTGGTTCCATGCTTGACATCTAGCTGAAGGGCTTGTACAGTGAAATTGATCCTAAGAAAATACCAAAAAAAGAAAAAAAAAATTGATCTTGAAGAAAGTCAATAACAATGGAAAAGAGAAAAATAAAAAATAGTGGAAAAAGTCCTGAAAAAGGTATTATTGGTGAAAACTTGGCAAAAAGGCACCTTGATACTAACAAAAAAAAGAGAAAAAAAAAGGAAAAGTACAAAAAAATTGAAAAATAGAAAAAGTGCCTTGGCAAAAACTTGGCAAATAGGTGTTTTGGTAGCAAAAATAAAAATTTGCCAAGTGGTGAAAACCTGGCAAACAAGCATCACTTGTACTCCATGCTCCATCTATCAATGCACTACTATCACTAATCCTTCTTGATCATCTTCTTTGCTATTAGTTGAATCTGAATTCCTCACGAATGTCCTATCCTTGCCTTGGATTTGTCTGTATTTGCATCTTAGGTATAATCATTCTACACTGGGGTCATCTCTGTTAGCATGTTTGGTTGGTGTATGTTGGTTGCTAGATTTTCCTAGGTCCTCGTCTAGGAAGGTTTGCCACTAGAAACAATATTTATTAATAATTGAATCAAAAAATCACTATCACAAACAAGGGTGTTTCTTAAACACCACCTACATGTAACTGACATCATACTAGTGTTTCTCAACACTTTAATCAAACTGTGTTTCTCAACACTACATTGGATTGCAATTGCTAATATTTTTTATCTCACTCACTCAGACATAAAAACACATTGCTTAATTCCAAGTTATAATTGATGATTTATCTACTACGATTGAAAAATGAATCAATGGTATTATTCAACACCACATTAGCACATATAGACTGATCTTGATTTGATTATGACTCTTTTTATGTTCCAATGATGTTCCAAACTAGGGGCATAAAAATAGTTATGAATTTTCTTTGTCTAATTATCAATTGTTGCTTGTTATGTCTTCTGAGATACTCCATGACATCTATTAAAAGGAAAATTTTTGAGAGGACTAGGGGCATAACATTTTCTTGGTTTTCTGCATATAGTGATTGTCTCAATGATCCTATAAATTTCACCTAATTTGGATGTTTATGGTAAGAGCTTCCAACATGAGTGGATAGCCGCATATATCTCAATCCTTTTTATGTGTAAGCTACGGTGAGGTTGAACCAGTTTCCTTGTCTGTTTCTAATCAATTTCTAAGTAAGGTGTATGACACATTATGTACCCAAGGATATGAACATTAAATTTAATTGCGGGTTACATATCCTATATTACACACAAATAGAAGATGATTTTTAAAGAAAAAAGGAGATAAATGATAAGTTATCCTAGCCTCTATGCCTTGATTCTTAGGTTTATTTTTGAAATTGCATCCAATAAAAATAGTATTCATAATTTCATGATAGTTTCTTGGTATTAATGAAAGTTGTACTAGCTGATGATGTCTGTTGCACAAACGCCCTATGATGATAAAATGCTAAAATGTAAAAAGATCAGTGACAGTCCTAGAAGTCTGCATCTAGTTGCATTTAAGATTGCATGAAACATTTTAACACCATAAGTATTTGAGCTCAAAATGATTTCCTGGTTCATTCAAAATCCAAGTTGGCAACTTAATCTATGTTAGTGATATATTCATGTCGTTGCATATTCATTGTATTAATTTTGCATTCATAATGGGAAAAGAGGAAAATAAAAAAATAAAGCATTCAAGTGTTGCAATTTTACATCCTAAGTGCATCCATACATATATTTGTATACATAAAATCTCAAAAACATACATCTGCATATTCATATAGACTCATCTAACACATCTATATATCAGTAATAATCAAAGAGCATAAATGATGTCATAACATGAATCTACTCTAAATCATCATAAAGACCAAGTACATCATCAAGTATGAATCGATCTAATCATCTATCACATACACCAGCTATCAACTGAGAAATAATGAGAATATCAGAATCAGAGGAGATCATCTCATACATATCAATGAATATCAAATCAAAAATGTGGAAATGTCTACAAAAGTATCATACAGATCAAGATAAAACTTGTACATGTGTATCAAATGTCTAAAGTACAAGGGTGATCATAAAAGGATCCATATACAAAAGTATCAGGAATAATCAGTAAAGTCATGTCTGACTGCCACCCTCTCCCTAATCAGGAGGAGGAGGTGGTGCATATTCTCATGGAGGAGGAGGTGGTGGAGGCATAGCCCCCTTTGACTATTGAGATATAATAGAATATAAGGGTGCTCTCTGTGGAAGTGGAACTGCAACACAATATAAGGAAAAATAATATTTTTCTCTCTGCCCTTGATGTGTGGTCGTGCGTGCCTGAATATCGCTCTCTAATCTCATGACATCTAGCTTCCTGTCCCTGTCTGCCAATAGTGTTTCTAATATGGTAATGTGAGCCCTGAGTTTCTCTCTCTCTCTCTCTCTCTCTCTCTCTGACACTATGACAACGGATCTTTGTCCCTTCCTGTATCCCTGCTACAATATCTTGGAGGATCTTGTCCAAGAGGTCCACCTCCCCCACTAGGTCTCTTACCTGCTAATATTTTCTGTTGCTGCTGTTGTCTTGTGAGTAATGGACTTGGATCCATGAGTGGAGGAATGAACCTAAAACAAGTGTGATTTCCCTCCACTTTACCACCACCTCCTCTATCATCACCAACGTCACCCTTATCATCTTGTCCATGTCTCTAACCTCTATCCGCCAGAGGGAACCTATCATCTCTGTCACCCCTGCCATCTCTCCCACCTCTGTCTTCTCTGACCTCACCTCTCACATGTCCATCATTAATAGGATCATAGTCTAAGGCATCTTCAATGCGGGGTGTTATCTCATCAGGAGTTATGAAGCATGGAAATGGATGTTGAATAATGTAAGAATTATAAGTATTAGTGCAATCTAAATTGATAACATCAACCTGGTAGTCCTAGACTACTGCAACCATCTAACTGATCTATACTTGTGCAGTCTCATAAGATAGTTGGGCACCCCACTGTGCCTCCTCATCATAGATACAAGAATATGAAGTAAGCTCCTGTGAGGTACCCTATATTCTATCGTACTGTCTAAGGACGCGTGTGAAAATAAATCTCTCTATAATGTATCTCATACAACTGATCAAGTACCTTCTCTGAAAGAAATACATCTATTGCTGATCAGAAGCCCACTCCTCAAAATCCAGATATGGTCTCCACTTGACCATATTAACATCATCAAGTACTCGACACCAATATTCTAGCATACCCAGATGGGGCTTCTGGACATAACCTAAATGCGTATAAACATATGGCTCCTCTGGCGCCTGCTACCTATCTACAATCGACTGTGTCACTGGGATATGCTCCCAGGCCTAGATCTACAGTATCAAAATACCAATGGTCATGCTCTGAGAATACTCAAACACTATCTCATAAATCTCCCTATACTTGTGGGCCAAAATACAGCTACCCTATCCAAATCTACGTGTGGAGCCAATCATCTTCTCTAGCATACCGACACAACCGTACATAAAACCATTTTGTCCAGAGTCTGACATCGGGATCCCTCCTATCAATCTAGAAAGAAAAAGGGTAGTCACTCATAATGATCTATCATGTAATCCCATGTCAAGTATCTGCATACTATGGAGGTATTGACAAATAACCTCTAGGCATTTGAAATCTCTACTACAGAGCGAGACTCAAAATGAACCTCACGTCCCATCACAGGAATGCATAAGATATGTCACACATCCTCAGGGGTCACAGTCATCTCACCAGTGGGGAGATGGAAGGTGTTGTGCTTTGAGTGCCATCTCTCAGCCAAGCAGTCAAAAACCCTCAATTTACCTTGATGTCAAATAAATCTATCAAAGAAAGTACATCAAGGTGACCAATGATCTGTTGCTCTGCATCAGTCAAGGAGTGAGATAGGGCAGGGACTTGTGTAGGTTGAGGTCCTCAAAATGAAAATATAGGGAAACCAATATGTCAGGAATAAAATATAGACTTACATCAGTATTCTAGCTAAGTCAAACCTCACAGACAATCCAATAGCTAAGTCTTTTGCAATCAAATAAAGGGAAAATAGTTAAAATTGGAAAATTAACACATTCTACTAAAAATGACTCTATTTTTCCCAGATTCAAGATCGCATCCCGTATGTGATCCAAAAATGATAGGATGCTATGGGTAAAATGGGAGGCGATCCTATTTTTATAGGATGTGATGGGGGAATCTAGAAGCGATCCTATTTTCACAGGATGCGAGGAAATTCAAAGTTTGGACAAAAATTACTAAAAAAAATGACCTGATGACCTATGGGGTTTAATGGGATGCGATCAGGGAATTTGTCACTTTACTAGATGCAACACAAGATTAGTAGGATGCGATCCAGAACCCTAGATGTGAATAAAAATGAATTTTCCTATAACTACTGCAAAATTTGACAAAATGAGAAATAAAGAGCTTAAAAAGGTAGGTCTTGATGTACGCACTAGATGTGGGTAGTGCGTTGGATGCTCATGATGAAAGGATAGCTCAAATAAATGCCTCTCAATGGGGACCACCATCTTCTCACCAGAGCTCAAGAATTTACCAAGGATTAAAGTGAAAATGAATGGGTAAAGAGTGATTTTTGAGGCTTATATTGACCTTTTAGGGCTAAACCAAAGCTCTGGAACCCTCTAAAAACTATTAGTTGTCTATTTTTTAATTCTTAGATCTATCAGGAATGAATTTGAACACAAGGATAGTGTTCTCAATAGCACATCAAAAATTTTGCGTCAGTCTCCAACAAATGCAAAATTGCTCTATATGATCAAAAATTGATTCACAGGTTTTAGGAAATCAATTTTTCATGGTTCTCTATCAACAAATTCCACATCATACATCAAAATATTGGTCATACATCATTTTATCAAGCTCAAAATTAATATTTTCAAGTAATCACCTTGGTAAAATTATGTTTTCTCTTAACACACTTTCGTTTCATCTCATCTTCTAATTGATTCTTCATTGATCCAATAAACTTGTTCCATTCAACTGTCATTCTAAAGAGTGATTTTATTCTATTTCCTTCAATTTCATTCCTGTGGGCCACGTGATCACACTTAAAATAAATCAAATTCTTTCTCAAAAAGAAAAACTGACTTCATCATCAAAAGACTAGGGGCATGGTAGTTTCTTTCGATCAAGTTGGGACTATTGGATAGAAGGCTTCAACGCTAAACAAGATGGATATCTATGCCTACAATCTCTTAGATCTTTATCAAGCTCTTAACAGCTTTGTAATGACCTTCATTTGATCAAGTTCAGAGTCAGTATTGTCAATTATGTTAGTAATAACTGAGAGGTGGCGGGGGGGGGGGCGGGGNTAATGACCTTCATTTGATCAAGTTCAGAGTCAGTATTGTCAATTATGTTAGTAATAACTGAGAGGTGGCGGGGGGGGGGGCGGTGAATCAGTGGCCTCAAAAATTAATCCTTAAATCAACCCTTCAAAACTTATAACCACAAATTATTTCTCAATTTATCTTATGTCAATTTACTACTTGTCAAATTTCTTTGTTAAACCTTCTTCTTTATGTTTACCGATAAGCAATCATCTATTTACCAAAATATAGTAAATATGCAGAGCATACCGATATATCCAAAATGAATTATGTAAGATACAAAACAGTAAATAAATGAATCATACACACATAACACATGGATTTTAACATGGAAACCATGTTAAGGGAAAAACCACTGGGACCGGTACCACAAGTTTTCACTCTTCTGAAGTGAGCCCTGTTAAGATCCAACCCTGGTAAAGGTTACAAACACATTGTTAGGTGTGACCTTGTTAGAGGATTTTATATATAGAAGTTGTCACTTAGTATCAGGCATCTAATGCTGACATCCTTGAATCAACCTCTTTCTTAGACTGTCAATAGGCATCGGGCATATCCAATACTACTTTCATGAATCAACCTTTTTGGCACTCCTTGAGATGTACCTCAATATATAGAAGACTTTTAAGTCCTGCTCGGTTAAGAGACTTGATGCTTCAATGGTTAAACTGAAACATTATGACCTATTCATATTGCAACTTAAATTACAGATTTTCAGATCTATTTAAGTGCATTACCTCTCTGACCAATGTATCAATTCAATCCTTGTGCTCCACACTTTCTACTCTATGATGATGTGCTCACTGTTCGTCGGTTGCCTGCAGAATTTCTTAGCTCTTCCTTCAGCTTGTTTGATTAGCACTGCATGAAGTTGTTCTTCATCAGTTTATCTTCAACATCCTCTTTCTATTCACTCCCCGTAATCCCTTTGTAAATGAATTAAGCTTGTCTCTTATATAGACACAATATTCCTTGTTTCTTGGTTCTTCATTCTTGATTCTTGGTGTGATAAACAATCCAGCCAATTAGATTTAAAGAATAACTCCTAATTTGTCTCATAGATATCTTCTAGCTAAATGTACAAATCAGTCTTAAATCAATCACTTATCTCTAGTCAAATAAAACAAAGTAGACAACTAGTTAAGTCTATATTTAGCTCTACCAGCTGGATATTTTGTCATTTTATAAACTCTATTCTGTCGGTCACCACTGCAGTTAGTCATCAGTGACAACTAATTGTTATGTCGGTGAGACACTAGTTAGCTTTGTGATCTCCGTCCGTCAGGCAACACTGTATTTTCTTCCGTCAGGTTACTCTATGCTTTGCTCGTCGGGAAACACTGTGACTCTGCTTGTCGGTAGTGCTGTGAATTTCCTCATCGGGTATCACTATGACTTTGTTCTTTTTCTCTGCCCGTCGGGTGCACTCCATCGATGTTGTTTGTCACTTAGTTAATTTATATTCATTACTGATAGCATAGCCTTGGTTCCTTTGGTTTTTTGAATTCTTTGGCATTATTTACATGACCATACAGATTATATTAAGTTGACATCAATGACAATACAATACATTAACTAATTTAATGCCTTGCATGATTATCAACTTAACATCTTCAAACATTTAATCAGTTACATGTCATCAAATTCTTGTTTGTTCAAGTTCAGAATTGGTATCTCTAGATCTGTGTTCAATCAGCCTTTGTTCAATCAAGTTAAAATTTGATACTATTAGTCTTAGTTCAATCAAGTTTGAGACATTAGCTATATTTAGTTCAATCAAGTACAAAATTCTCAAACTTTCTTAAGTCAACATCAATCATTCTTTGAATCAATGCGCTGCTTGCACATCAATTCAAAGAGGGAAAAATTTAACCACCCTAATTTAGTCTACTCTAACTAGAGACCCTATTTTCCCCAAATGTCATCATACCCCTAATTATGTTAATCCAACTATTCAATTATTGGCATAATTAATCGAAATCAATTAATCTCCTAAAATCAAAGTGATTTCACCACTAGTTCACATTAATTGCCTTGGCCTATTTATATCAAATCAACCTAATTAAATCCTTGGCTAAAGTAATTAATTTAAAAGGAATTAATAAAATCTCTAAATACAACTCATCACTTCCACATGGAAAGTCAATCCATGAACCAATGATAGTTCACTCACATGGATCAGCAAAGATTCAATCCTCACCTCTCCTCACAAGTTGATCTCAACCACTCATTTCTCAAATTATTCCATAAAAGGAGTGAATTTTGAGCTCAATAGGTCCATATTTCTAACCATTGATGCAATGACATATTAAAGTGTTGTGTTGCAACTCGTAGGTATGTAATTCACACACACAATTATCAACATTTATAGTGCAGACCGAAGGATCAGGTACTAATACATTATAGAAAGTGAATCAGGGGAAATCTCTTAATAGAGTGGTCCTAACAGGCCTTTGTAAATCTCTTAACCGAGTGCTTACTTAGTTGTAAGTTTAAATCCTTTAGCAAGGTAGATTGTATAAGTCTATAAGCTCTTAACATGGCATACCCCTCACAGGGTAGATTATCAGAAGTGATCAAAATTTGTAGCCCTAACAGGCACACTTTATTACTGCAGAAGTGAAGATTTGTGGGTGTCATGCCCACCACAGTTTTACCTTCAAGGGTTTCTGGGCTACCAAATCTTTGTGTTATGTGTTCATTATGGATATGATTAGACGTTAGATCTATTACAACATTTCAGTTTATGTTTATGAATACATGGTTGAATCAGTTTGTTTTAGAAGTGTAAAATTTTTGTAGATCTGATTCACCCCCCTCTCAGTATACTGCTTTCCCATATTATACTTCCAACATATAGTTCCCTTTTATCTATTGAGAACCCTAACCAAGTTCGACGAGTATCATGACCAACATCGACTTGGTCAATCTCCCTCTAGGGTTTGGATATCATTAGTTCACTAAGCAATTATAATGTAATTGACCCTAAATGAAATATTATAACATCTTCCTAGTTTTATAATCCCAAAAGGATTATGTTCAAACTCCATTTAATAATGAGTCGATAATAATGAAATCAACATTTTTTCACTTAGTTAATCACATTTAAATGTTTACATTAATAAGATTGCATTAATATTATAATCTCATTAATTTGATAATTAGAATTTAATAATGATATGGTCAATTTAATTGAGTTAATAAATCCATCCAAATTATCCTAATGAATTAACTTAATTACTCACTCCCGAATGACATAATAAAAGAATATATTGTTAACTATATATTCCCAAATTTAAATAATAAATGAAAGAATATTTAAACATTCAATTATGTCTTATTACTAAAATATTAATCCCTCATTTTACATTAAATAACCATTCGATAATCTTTGTTTAACACTAATAACTTAATAAGTTAATGTTGGCAGTGGGCCAACATCCCTCGCAAGATTCACGACATGGTTTAATAGCCTCCTATGGATTCTATAAGTCAAGTGGTTGTATCAGGCATTGACAGTCGATCTTTTGGTGCAACGACAACCAATACTTGTAACAGGTGGTATCAGAGCTTGGTCACAGGTTGGAATCACGCAGGCCACGACGAGTCACGCTAGGAGGGTGATTGTTGGCAGTGGGCCAGCATCCCTTGCAGGATTCCTGACATGGTTTAACAACCTCCTATGGATTCTATAAGTCTAGTGGTTGTATCAGACATTGATAGGTCGATCTTTTGGTGCAATGACAACCACTACTTGTAATAGTTAATACTAAACATTAATCCCTAAACAAATTAATGTTATTTAAATACTTGGGATTGGTTGATTTAAAACTGCTAATTTAATTAACCTCAATCTCCCAATCTAATTAGCAACCTATTAATTATATCCTAATTGAGTTAATATTATATGCTAATATAATAACCCGTTAAGATTTAATACCCTCTTAATTATAATTACCTTAATTCTAACCCTTTTAATTAAGTAAATATTAATCTCCAACTAATAATTAAATAAATCCTAAATTTTTGTTCAAAATTAAGAAATATCTAATTAAAAGTCAATTTTGGCAACTATATACTAATTTTAATAACTCTTTGAGATCTATACAGAAAATATATTAATAAAATATCTAAACCCTAATAGAGCCCTAGAAATCCTTAAGGATTTCAAATTGTTTCTATAAAATCGAACTACGTAACTCCTTATATTTTAAAAAAACATCACTGTGTATTTAGTAATTTATTAATATTTTTGCAGGGGTTTCAGAATTACATGGCGGCGGTATTTTTTTCTTAAAAATCCCTGCTAGAGGGAAGAGTGGCACACTAGGGTTTACTCCCTGCGCGATGGCGGAGGAGGAGGGTAGGGTTTTTAAACTATGGTCAAGGCGGATTCGAAGGCGGAGCGACGAAGAAACATGGGTGGCGGCAAGAATGGGGACGATGGCGCTGTGTTGACAATGACGGCGAGAGGGAGAGAACAAAACGGTGGAGGCCTACCCTACCGCAACCTACTCTGTCTCCAAGCTCTTAGGTTTTTTTAATTGACATAGTTTTAATAGATGATATAATATACATTGTTTAAATATAATCTGTAAAAGAAAAACCAGTTCATTTAAATGAATCTTTTCTTATGGAATATATATATGGATTGTCATAATCTATTTAAACTTTTAGAAAAATAATATTTTATCATAGTTGGATAATAAATATTTGAGCATATTTTCTTAATAAAACATTTAATCTAGCTTCATTTCAAATACATCATTTTAGTTTTTTTGTTCTTATCAATTACTAGGATTAATAATACAAAATGAACCGATATTTCAAATGAACTCATGATAATAACAATTTAATAACTTGAAAAATAATTATTTTAACAACAATATTACAAGAATAAGAAGAATAGCTCTGTAATCATTTAATCATTAATAACTCCAATAAAATTTTATTATTTTTTTTGCATTTAGAAATGAAAATTACATCTTTCTTTTGCACCTAAACTACAATCTACAATTTTAATCAACACGGGCTTGGAAATAATCTGATTACAAAGCTTAGAACATGAGAGCACCAAAGATGTTTCCACAAAACTTCTATAAGGCCTTCCTTGAGATTCCAACTACACCTGCATAAACATAATAGGTTGACCATGGAGGCTCACCTCCCAACCTAGGCCTTTACAAGGCCACCCTCGAGCTTGGGGAAACAAGAATGGACAGGAAACAAACAAACCCATAACAACAACACAATTTTTAACAGGAAACACAAAAGAAATACCCAATCCCAAGGCTGTACAAAGGTCTTCAAAAGACCATTCACAGTGGGGTGAAAGTGGACTATGTATCCAGGAAGAGAAGCCAAGAATATAGTAAGAAACAAATGCCACACATGGGCTCAAAACCTCTTCCAACACCCCTTCTCCTAAAAAACCAAAACCATGGCTTCCAACCATCAATTGCTCCTTATGGCCCCCAAATTCCCTTAGACAAGCTTGTCATCATGGAGACCAAACTATCCATGTTTATCCCTCCGCACATGAGAGACTCTACACTACAATATTGGTCTCTAACCATTTCACCCCTCAAGGTTACTCCGCCCTCCCAAGGGTGAGCGTGCCTTGATACTCCCTTAACACAATTTCATAACACAAATAAAGCACAAAACTTGGAAAACAACATAAATAAATCCCATGAACATCAATGGGGTTTTCAATAAAAATGCATAATACTCCATGAAAGAATAACCAAGCTTTCCATACAACATAATGCAAATTTACACTAAGTTACACAATGGTAAGAAACCAACCTAAAGTCCAAGCTTAAGGCAAAATGAGTGAATTTTAGAAGATTTTCCCACTTTATGCTTTTCCTTTTTCTCCAAGTCTCCTTCCAAAACTAGAGGTCTCTAAGAATAGAGAGTGGGTGAACAACCCTAACCTTCCTCCAAAATCTTCCTAAAAAGGCTTCTACACTACAAATATATGATAGTCATTAATAGGGAAATGACTCAAGTCCATCCCATCTCCCCACTTGCATTTCCCCTCATAAATGGAGTTAAAGGCTCACGTGGGAAAGAGGAGATAGCTTGACCAAATTTCCTAAACTCTAATTTTTTCCACTCTTCTTTGGGATATTTTTGGAGGTGCCATAAATGGGTTATGAGCCTCATAATGACTTAAAATTGACCCCTAACCCCTAGGGTACCAAGTGGGGCGGTATTTGACCCTAAATACCTTTTGAAATCTTATTTGACCCTCCTAAACCTCACCTGGATTTAACCTACAAAATTAAACTAACTTGACTCAATATAATGTTTCCAAACCTTGGGGTAAGCATGGGAACTCTATAGGTTAACCCTCTAGTTGGTGTCATACCTATCCTAGTTACATTTTCATGTCATTCCAACACATTAAACACACATGTGTCAAGTGACACAACAAAAATAACACATAAGGCATGACTAATTATAAATTTACAAATTAAATTTAAACACAATCATGCATATTACATTTACGAATAAAACACATAACAACGAGGTTCTTGTCTCTTTATTAGATAGAACCTTAGCTTTAGAGAATTTACATAGGTCCATTTCTGATTCCCCGTTTTAGAACCATGGTCAATCTCCTGCACACTCATTGCAAACATTAGTAGTCCAAGAAATCACCATATAAAACATAGTATGATAAATAATATAAATCAAACATATATTCACTAACACTGCATTATCCAATGATTTATCATAACTTAAGCAACATTTGCATTTAAACTCAATATGCATAAACATGAATTCCTAAATCAATCTGCATCATAATAACATATAATATATGTATCCATCATACTGCATCATAAAATATTAACCATAAAAGTCACCTGAATTAACTAACATAAGCATCACATAAGTGTATCAACATCATAATCAAAATACTAAAACATAGCATAGGATCTAACAAATCCTCAAATAATAACATGTTTTCAAATAGCCTAAGTATCTCAAAATCAGTATCGACTAAAGAGTATAGTAAGTAAAATCAGTGCTGAGCTATGACAGGCTGGGGTAGGCATCACAGTATCATAGAAAAGGTTGATGTTCCTATGTTAGTAGATTGATTTCTTGAACTTGCGAAGACCTTGTTTTGCTAATTGTGGGGTGGAAAAGTATAGGTCTGACTCACATTTACAGAGGACTTACACAAGAGGATTTCAGAGGATATTGCTGTTGGTTATGAAATTTGTTTGAATTATTGAGGTATCCCATTGGTGAACTGATCACCGAGTTGGAGGTAGACTGCGAGTGTGTTAAATAGGTTGCTGAGTGAGAGGAAATTGAATCCTTATAGACAGATCACCGAGTTGAGGAAGTTGCACCTGAGGATTGGGAGAGATGCCTCCTAGAATAATGAACCATAGAAGATTAGAAAAAATGATGCAGGATTTCAAGATTGATATGAGGACTAAGATCCATAATATATTGACTGGATTACAAAAGAATTCTTAGACTAAGGAAGAATATGAAGAAGCCATTGAAGATCTTGAGACTATAGACACTGAGATCCCTGTAGATGAAGAAAGATTTTTGAGTAATTAAAAGTCATAGGATGAAAGTTTCTACTTTTTATTGTTCTTTTCATCTTGAGGATTTGATAGTTTAGATTGGTGAACTAGAAGAATACTTTGAGCTTGAGGATATCAGAGATCTTCACAGGGTTTGGTTAGCACAGACTAAGTTGAAGGGTCATGCTGCCTTATGGAGGAAAGATTTATAGAAAGATAGAGAAGAAAATGGTGAAATGAAAATCACTAGATGGAGAGTTATGGTTTCAATATTAAAAGATAAATTTTTTCTCAGGATCATGAATTAGAAATTTTCAAGAAGTTACAGAACTTAAAGAAAAAAGATATGAGTGTAAAGGATTACGCCAAGGAGTTTTATAAGATAAAAATTAGACTTGGACACTGAGAGATATCTAAGGAGAATGTGTCAAGGTATATTAATGGATTGAGATTTAATATTCAGGATGAGCTAAGTATGTTGAGGATTTTTATAGTTGAGGATGCTTATCAATATGTATTGAGGGGAGAAGATAAGTTGAAGAGGAAATAGGGTAACCCTAGAGGAAGGGAAAAGAAAACAAGTAGCAATGGGAAAGAGAAGAAAACCATTGAGGTTGAACTTGATCAGAAGGAATTTAGGAGAGGTAGTAGCAAGGAGTTCAAAGGTACTTGTTTCAAATGTGGTGGCATAGGATAGAGATTTTCAATGTTCTGAAGGATCTAGTAAAAAGTGGGTAGATAGAATCTTATGACACATGAGTAACAAACTACTATATGAATTTGTGGTAAATGAAGCAAAACCTAAGATGGGAGAATATCTTATGCTTAGGAGATTTATATTGAGTAGGAAGGATGATGAACCTATACAAAGGAGGAATTTTTTCAGGACTATTTTCAAATTAGAAGGAAAATGTTGTAAGGTTGTTGTGGATGGTGGTAGTACTGATAATTTGGTGTTAGAAGAGTTGGTACAAAAGTTTGGCTTACATAGGCTTAAACATCCTTGTCACTATGGGATAAACTGGTTTTCAAATGAGCATATGGTGGAGGTGAAAGAGCAATGTTTGGTGAACTTAAAAATTATATTGTACATAGATGAGGTATTGGGTGATGTGGTATCTATGAGTGCTTGTCATGTTCTATTGGGCAAACCTTAGAAATTTGATAGAGGAGCTATTCATGATTGTAGAAGTAAATTAGCCACAATAGAGAAGGATGGATATAAGTTTACTTTGGTTCCCTTAAATGAGGCATATGAGAGGAATTTGAGCATTATGAAGAGTTATTGTTCAAAAAAATGGAATACAGAGGTTTGTATGGATTTGAAGAATGATCTTGGAGATAGATCTGAGAACTAGTTAGTAGCAGATAACGGGAAGGGTAAAGTGAAGCAACATAAGGATTTAGTTGGTGATAAGATGAATTCTTGTAATAGAGGTAAATCAAGTATGTGAAAGAAAGGAGGTAATGGTAAAAATTATGATGTTGATGTGAAGTATGATAGAGAGAGTACAAATCAAAGTAAGTGGATTGATCCTACAGAAGACAAAGAAGAAGTACAAAGAATGATAGTTGTAGATAAAGAGGATATTTGGATCAAGAATGAGCATGGGATTTATGTCCTGAGTCTTGTCAAATGTTCATAATTTTATCTTATGGAACATTTTCTTCTCACTAGGGGTGTCTGATGCAAGAGCATCCTTAGGTCGTTAGCAATCTTGCATCACCCCAAAATATTTCCTTTTAGTTTTGTTCTTGTTTCGTTGGCTATTGAAAACTTAAGGGTTGGTTTTGGACATGATGTTTTACTTATATCTGGGTTCACACCTTATTTGGATACTTCATTGTTGAGATATTAGTAGATTCATGGTTAGTTCTATGTTGTATTCATGTTCTAATGACCAGTTGGAGTTTTTAGATCTCATGAAGCATTTCCCGATCGATGAAGCTTGGTGATTCATATCACAATGTTCCTAGGTCTTTGGATGACATCTCTCTTGGATTGCACATCATTTCTATATATTGGCATTTTGATCTTATGATTTGAGGTCCTGACCTATATTTGTACACATTACAATTTTTTCTTGGAAAATATAATTGTTCTAGCCGACATATGTCTTGCGAAGGCTCTATATATTGAGGATCTTGATATTTGTTTAAAAAGAAGGAAAATAACCTTTGGAGGTTAGTGTATGTGATAAAACCTAACCTGTTGGGAGCATGCTCATACATGAAAATGTTAGAGATAAACATCAAATAACAATATTAAACATGTCTAAAACATACTATTAAAAACAACAAGAGATCCATCACAACCTCAGATGAGCCAAACAAGTACACCCAAGCCTTGTTGATTTTATCTTAGAGAGGTTTGTGGGTGTGCTCTCCCAACACAATATTATAAATCCCACTATTTGATTAAGGAATGCAAACTAATTGATTGAAGAGAGTGAAGAACTCAAGAAACA
>MU227529.1:1017547-1029067 GCA_018584345.1 Thuja plicata | reverse complement strand
CAAGAAATTAGCTTAATTAACCTTAGTTAATTAATGAATAGGTTTATTTGGTGAGAGTGATGTGAGGTAGGGTAGGATCTAAGTTCAAATTAGCTTAATCCAAATTAGATTTAGATTAATTGTGGTTGAGTAGAATTTAGGTCATATGAAGGAATAAATAAATTAAAAATTTATTTAAAGGGAATCAATGAGGGATAATGTATTAAAGAAGATTTAATACATTAAAAGGGGGAGTATTTAAATTAAATTTAAATAGTAAGGAGAATGAATCATATTTAATTAAATAAATAGAAGAATATAACAAATATAATTAATTAAAATTAACTATAATGTTATGGGAATATTAATTAAATTAATATAAGGACGATTTTGGACGTCTACATTTTGCCCCTCTTTGATGCATCGTCAAAAGTGACGTTGCGTCAAAGAAAAGAAAATAAGATGCCTAGAGAGGTCAAAAAAAACTACGGTAGCAAGAGCGGAGGAGGGTGCCCCCTCGAGAAAATAATACGAAAAAATATAATTTTTTAATAAAATTTTCTCGAAAAGGCAAGAAAATGGAGAAAGTAGACCAATTGCATGGCGTGTCCAGGAAAAATGGAGGAGGAATGGGGACCAAAATGGGAAAAGGGGAGACAGATAGAAGAAATGGGTCCCAAGGGGCTATAAATAGTCCACCGGGGCCCATGGACAAGTCACTTTCACTCACAAAAAGCAAAAAGAGAGAAGAAGAAGAGAGCCATGGTAGCGCAACGAGAGCGAGCACAACTTGGGGAGCGCGTCCAGGTACACCAGCGGCCTGCAGATGCGAGACCACTGGTGAGTAGTCAAGCGTTGATCTTTTCATTTATGCATTTAATATTTGGGGAGGGTTGTTAGGTGTTATAAATGCCTTTAAATGGACCCACAACGCAAATGGTGATTGCATGTCTGCCATCTGTGCAGACAGCGATTGACAGACTGTCGTCCTCGCAGACGACCAATAGGCGACAGTCATCTGCGCAAACAAAGATTTGACCAAACACTGTCTGCGAGGGCAGGGGAAAAATGCGCAGTGGAGACGGTGATGTGTAACACCGCTGTCTGCGCGGCAAGGGAGGCGGTAGCCTAAACTGCCGTCTTCGCAGACTGATGTCTGCAAAGATCCACCAGCTCTGCAGACTGGCGACTGCGAAAGTTCACCGTCTACACAGATTGACCCAAAAATAGAAGAAAATAGAGGAGGAAGAGAAAAGAAAAGGGTCTGAGAGCATTTTTCGATGCCCCAGACAGGCCTGGGACATTTTTCGATGCCCCAGCATGCTATCTGATTGCTGACATGTGTTTGTTGACTGCAGGAGGAGACGATCACATTCTGAGCTAGGGAGTGCTACCCAGTGACCATGGAGCTGGAGTAGCACCTGATGGCAGTAGAGTGGGGAGTGGTGACACTATGTGGACTGGAGCACGTGCGACATTGGCCGCATCTTTGAGTGCATAATGCGCTCATGTCTGTGTTGATAGAGAGGTGGCACAGTACCACCTCTAGCTTCCACTTCCCTATAGGGGAAGCCACTATCACCCTCCATGAAGTATGGAGGATCTACATAGTGCCCATTCGGGGGCTCATACCAGAGTACTGCGTGGAGGGCTTAGAGGCCTACATGGAGATGGCTCTGAGGTGGAGGTTCATAGATCTACCGATTACATGGTAGTGGATGTCATGGACGGGAGCGATGACCATGGAGCCACAACGACTGGCGCTCTATCTGGCAGGATTGATAGGGGACATCTCATGCCTGATCATGCAGGCAAGGGGTTCCCTATAGGCTGGGCACAAGTGCTGAGTAGCATGGTCGAGGACGGTGACCAGTACTATTGGGGATACGTTATCCTTGGTTAGTTATACTATGATCTGCATATGTGCACCTACCGCAGGGGTGGGGCACTAGGGCCTAGATGTACACTCTTATTGGTATGGGCATGGGAGCATATAGTGGTCACATGATCGATTCGACATCAGGAGACTTGGGCGGCATATGAGCCCTTTGTGTGCAGGTACAGGTCACCTATTAGTTATGAGGCCATAGATTTAGTAGGATACTAGCGTCAGAGACTAGATGAGATGGGGGCCATAGTATGGGAACCCTATGTAGGATGCGAGGCCTAGGGCCATGAGACCCCACAGCAGGGTGGTTATGCAGAGGATGGGTTCTACAATTCATATTACATGAGGTTTGTATAGATTGACTGCTGGCTGTTCAGGAGGACAACATACATGATATCACGATACATGCTCTCCAGGGTTCAGAGACAGATGGGTCAGATTCAAGAGGTAGTACCAAACGGGTTCCCTCATCCATTGGTTACCTGCGAGGTAGGGAGTGTATGGGGGATTGGAGTAGATCCTCGAATAGCCTAAGCATCTTTTATGGGCATGATTGAGGTGCCCTGGATCAAGGTGAGAGAGTCATTACTGGATGCAGGGGTAGTTCCTACGTATGCACAGTGGTGGGCAGCACACAGACCCATTAGACTGACAGTACCAGGGGTGGTTCAGGATGATGAGCAGCCAGGAGTTGGGGGGATGGAGAGGGACAGGGGGATGATGATGATGACGATGGAGGAGATGGAGGGGCTGGGAGGAGAGTTCGGCCTAGGGTGGTAGTACCGTGGTTGAGGGGGCAGGTTCAGATACCAGTGGGTGGGCAGCCACCAATTATGCTTGATATATAGGTACAGGGGCAGGATCCACTATAGGGGCCACCACAAGCACCACAGGGGCCACCACAGGGAACACCACCACAGGGACCACCACCACAGGCACCTCCACAGGGATAGGGACTACCAGTGGGCTACATAGCCTAGGAGACACATGACACAGTCATGGCAGAGAAAGATAGCCTACGGACAGAGCTGGGGAGGGTTCAAGGATTATTGGTGACATCTCAGGCTACTGAGGTGAGCGCGCAGGCAAAGATTGTGCGATTACAGGGGTTACTAGCCACATCATAGGCTACAGCCAGCAGCTTGCAGATAGAGGTGACCCAGGTGTAGAGAGAGCTATCATTAGAGATAGCTTGGGGGGACAGTGCGCATTGGGTGCTAGATGTTTTACAGGATTGGGTGGATAGCGGTGAGTTTGCTGTTATTAAGGAGTATGGTGATCACGAGGAGGAGTTGGCAGCTATGTCAGCGCAGATAGCAGCTCTGACGGTAGAGCGGGATTTAGCATGTAGATGTGCTAAGGAGTACAAGGCAGACCGTGATATAGTGCGACTGGTAGGCAGTGTGGCAGGGTTAGGTCAGATGATGACCGATGCCATGGCAGCTCAAAGAGAGGCAGCTCAGAGAGAGGCAGGGCGTAGAGGCCGGGAGGCCACATATTATATGGGGCTGTACCATGGAGCAGTGCCAAAGGGGGCACAAGAGCCTGCATATTCAGAGAGGGCCTAGTTAGAGAGCACCGACAGAGCATCACAGGGATTAGTGGGGTTACCACCACGTCCCAGCAGGGGAGCAGGACCATCATGGCCACCGCCATGACTCTTCTCAGATTTTTTGGATACACATTTTTGACACATGATGTATGATATGACATTTTTGAGATATATATACATGGACTTATTTTTGGACTATGGGACTCTAATTTATGGACCTTTGATGATTTTATATGCTGATATGATGTGATGTTTATGCAAATGTATGGATGCACTTATGATGTTATATTTATAGTATATGATGCTTATGACTGACATGCAGGATGAGATGAATATATGATGATACTGACAAATTGATGATGCAGGGATGAGATGCAAAGATATATATATATGTATAGATGTGATGTGATGTGTTAATGCTTATATTTTATCATGTATGGATGTAATGATGTATAAATGTTTTTATGATGCTTTATGAAATGAATGAATCCTAGAAGATGTGATGAATGTTATGGATGCAACTAATGGAATGTAATGCAAATGGTTATAAATGTATAATGCTAATGAAATGATAATGTAACTATAAATGTGTGAACAATGAACTAAATGAGCAATGTAAATGATTTAATTTAATGTACTAATAATGAACACTAAATGAATGTATAATGGTTAATGATGAATGAAATGAATGCAATGAATGCAATGTGAGACTAAAGTATAATAACTTAATGATTAATGATATGAAACAAATGAATAATGACAAATGAGATGAACAATGCAATTTATAATGACTAATGATTAATGAACGGAATGGATGCAATATGAGACAAATGTATAATGATTAATGATTAATGAACTGAAATGAACAATGCAATGGATAATGACTAATGACTAATGAACAATGCAAATAATTAATGATTAATGAACTGAAAGGAACAATGCAATACTAATGAGGACACTATTTTTGTGTGTATCACAATAAGTCTGATAATCATGTAGGTGACCAGATAGGGTAATAAATATAAACCTTTGCCAAGAGCAAAATCATAAGGGCAATATGACCTAACTACTATACAAAGACTAACTATATGATAATAGTGGGATTAATACTATGTTAATGTTGGAGAGTGCACCCTAGTTTGATATTGCAAAAGGAGTTATGCACCATGTGCTAGAAAACACAAGTGATATGATTCCTTTGCATGGACTAGACTCTCAGACAAATAGATTGTTAGGAACAAGAATGTGAGATATCAGGTATGATGAGAGCTATGAAATGTTACTCATGAGGAGATGCAGTACATCCAGATATTTTGAGGGATTTGGGATGCATGAATCCTGCCCCTAGTGAGGCATACATAGTCATAACCAAATATCAAAACATAAATGCACTAACAAACTATGACAAGCAGATCATACTACAAAGGACACACATTTCACTAGATACTTACCATAACAAACCAAGATATAAAAGATCAAGGCTGTTGCGATAAGGACATAGTAAAACACAAGATAAAATCAACAAAAAGGCATCCTGACCAAGTGGTCATTCAGTCCAAAAGTTCTTGCCATGAACAATTTTGATGTGAAGATTGATAGAACAACCGACACCAAAAGGATTCATCCTGATGGGCCAAAGATTGATGGAAATTTGCTGGCAATTGCTCGTGAATAGAACCATCATTTAGGAAAGTCAATCTATTTGCTGATTTGATGTAAAATGTTTGTGATCATTGTGTCTAGAACAAAGCTCAGTTTTGTGATTTGGTAAGCTCAGTCGTGCGGGAATCATTATTGTGAAAGCGGGGAGGTGGTCAAAGAACTACCTGCATAGATATGGGTAGCGACACTTATTATGAAAGGTGATGCAAGTTATATGGACAAATAGTGGAAACTGATGGTGGATCTGACTACGCATGGTGCCTGAAATAGGTTTTCACCATGGTACTTATCCATTGTGCCACCAAAGTGGTTTTCACAGATGGACAGATTTTATTTTTCTTTCTCTTTTTTGATTTTTTTTTTCAAGCTTTTGTATTTTTTATGCTTTTTGATTTTTTCTGATTTTTTTGCTTTTTTGAATATTCTGAATGTTTTTGGGATTTTTTTCTTTTCTGATTTTTTAGATTTTTTGAACAATTTTTGTTGTACAATGGACTATAAACTGATCAAGCATAGAAGCGCTTGAGATGTACAATATTTACAGGATCAGGTAGTGGATCTCCCTCTGGAGACGCAATCTGATAGGTGCCAGAACCATATTTTGCTGTAACAATAAAGGGACCCAACCAATTAGGTTCAAACTTCCCTTTCTTCTCACGATTCTAGAGGTTCTTCATATTATGCTACAGGACAAGATCACCAACCTCAAACTGACGAGGTTTGATCCTTTTGTTAAAATGAAGGTGAAGGCAATTTTGATACACATGGAGGTGGTCTAGGGCATTGATGCATCTCTCATCGAGGAGTTCCAGCTCTTGCAAGTGGGCAACTCTATATTCTTCTTCGAACAACAGATTATTTAGAGAGATTCTGAGGGAAGGGAGCTCAATTTTGATGGGTAGAATAGCCTCAGTACCATAAACAAGGGCAAAGGGAGTGGCTCCTGTGGGGGTTCGAATAGAGGTGTGGTAAGCCCAAAGGGCAGGATTGAGGTGAAGGTGCCAATCACGGCCAGCTTCATCAACTATATTCTTGAGGATTCTGAGAATGGTTTTATTTGTAGCCTCAGCTTGACTGTTGCTTTGCAGAAAGTACTTGGAAGAGGTATGGTGGGTAATGCTAAACTTCCTACATAGCTCTATGACATCCTTGTTCTTGAAAGGTCCTCCATTATTAGTAACAATGTCTTGAGGAATGCCATAGCGACAGATAAGATAGTTCAGAATAAACTTCAAAATCTATTTTCCAGTATTGTAGGTGAGAGGAACAACTTTGACCCACTTGGTAAAGTACTCCGTAGCAGCCAGGATGTATTTATGGCCATTAGATGAATTGGGAAAAATTTGGCCAACAAGGTCAAGACCCCAGCGTGAAAAGGGCCAAGGGGTGATGGTGGGTTGGAGTGATTGGGAGGGAGCATGTAACAAATCACCATGCTGCTGACAAGGTACACACTTCTTCACATAGTTGTAGGCATCTTGCTCCATAGTAGGCCAGTAATATCCAGTGTGTAACAAATTTTTTGCCAACATAAGTCCACTAGAATGGGCCCTGTAGATTCCTTGATGTACCTCCTCCAGGGACGTTTGTGCTTCATCAGAATTCAGACACCTTAAAAGAGTTCCATCGAAATTCTTTTGGTAGAGGGTATCAGTGAGGATTGTGTAGCGGGAGGTTCGACGAATGAAGGTTTTACATTGATTGGGGGTTAAAGTAAGCGGGGTATGTCCATCGCATAGGTAGGAATACACTTCTTAGTACCACGGGGAATTGGGATCAGTAATTTCACACACCATTTCAGAATTTAGCTTGTCATAGGCAGGGACCGTAAGATTCTCAACAAGAAACTCACACCGTACATTGTGTTCTGGCATAGTGATCAAGGATCCAATTGTTGCCATAGCATTTGCTTCTTTGTTGTTCGTGCGAGGGATCTGTTGAAAGGTTAGTTCAGTAAAATGTGTCTTGAGATCTTCAACTGTCTGGCAATAGGGAAGCAACTTGTCATCCTTCATTTGATATTCATCCATAACTTGTTTGATAACCAATTGTGAATCACCAAGCACCAATAGAGTGAGAATCTGCCATTGTATGGCATGTCGAAGCCCAAGTACAAGGGCTTCATATTCTGCAATATTGTTGGTACAAGGAAACTATAATTTGAAAGAGTTAGGGATGAGATCCCCTTTTGGTGTAGCAAACAAGATTCCTTCCCCTGATCCTTTCTGAGTGAAGGATCCATCAAAATACAGCTTCCATGGTGGACTTGGGGCAAGATTTAAGACTGATTCATCTGGAAAATTTGTGATCAGAGGGTGTTTACCATCAACAGGTGCTTCAGCTAACTGATTTGAAATCACTTTTCCTTTGATGGCCTTTCGATCCACATAAACAATGTCAAACTCACTAAGAATCATGACCCATTTTGCTGTACGACCAGTAAGAGCAGCGCGTGCCAGAAGATACTTGAGTGGATCAATTTTAGCAACAAGATGAATCTTATGATTGAGAATATAATATCATAGCTTCTATGTACAGAAAAAAACAACCAAACATGCTTTCTCAATTAGGGAATAATTCAACTCATAGTCAATAAGAGTTCTGCTGAGATAGTAAATTGCTCGCTATTTGCTGGTGTCATCTAATTGTGCCAGGAGGGGTCCCAACGCGACCTCTGTAGAAAATATATACAAAATTAGAGGGTGACCAGCAACATGTGGAACTAATATGGGTGGATTGGCCAGATAACCTTTTAATTTCTCAAATGCATTTTGACACAAGCAATCCCACTGAAACTTGATATTCTTGCACAGAAGATGGGAGAATGGATGCACCTTGTCAGCCAGCTGTGACATAAATCTTTTGATTGATTGTAGTTTGCCTTGTAAAATACGTAATTGCTTCAATGTTTTGGCTGGTGGAATCTCTAGGATTGCTTTCACTTTCTTTGGATCAACTTCTATTCCACGCCGTGACACAATGTATCCCAACAGCTTACCAGATGGTACTCCAAAGACACACTTTTTGGGATTCAGCCTAAGCTTATATTTCTCCAATCACTCAAAGATGGTGGTAAGGATAGGAATATGTGATTCCCTTATTTTGGATTTGCCTAAAAGATCATCCAAATAATCTTCCATGATGACATGCAAAAGATCATGAAAGATGGTAGTCATTGCTCGTTGATAAGTGGCTCCAGCATTTTTGAGACCAAAAGGCATCACTTGATAACAAAAGGTGCCCCAAGGTGTTGTGAATGCAACTTTGTGCTGTTCTTCTGGTGCTATCCTGATATGATTATAACTTGAGAATCCATCCATAAGTGACAACATTTCATGTCCTGCCGTCAAATCCACTATAATGTCGATATTAGGGAGTGGAAAATCATCCTTAGGACATGCAAGGTTGAGCTCTCTGAAATCAGTGTAGATATGAATGCTCCCAGTAGGCTTACCTACTGGTACAATATTAGAAACCCATTCAAGATAGTCAATTGGTCTGATTACTTCAGCATCCAGCATCTTCTGAAGCTCTACTTTGACTACCAATGCAACTTGAGGATGCATCTTGTGAAGCTTCTGCTTAACAGGTTTTACATTTGGATCTACCGTAAGATGATGCATAAAAAGATCTGCATCGAGCCTGGGCATGTCTTTGTAGGTCTAGGAAAATTTGATTTTGTGCTTATGCAAGAATGTTGTCATGTCTTTCTTTTCTTGATCACTGAGAGAAGATGCAATGTAAGTGATATGTGGATCTTCTTCTGTGCCGAGTTTGATTGGAATAGTATCTTCAATGATCATAGAGGAAACTTCTAGTTATGATGATATAAGAAAAAATTCAACCTCTCCCTCCTCTAGCACCTCAGAAAGGTTTTCACTAGAGGAATCATCCTTTATTTTGTCTATTTCTTCATCCTTAGGTGCCTGCGAGAGGTTTTCACCAGAGGATGTATTTTCATTTTTTTTTTTAAATTTTCTTTTCCATTTTTGTGACTAAGAGAGTTGACTTGGCTACTGAAGTAGGCTTGTTCACTATAGTGTATATGATGTTCGTGTTCTCAGAGATTCTTAAGTCCAAAGAGGGCTAAAACTGCCTCATCCAAATTGCATATGTCCAAAGCTGGTGGTGAGTCTTGCTGATCCCAGTCAATTAATTCAGGGTTTGTGAGGGGTAGATGAGGGGACAAAAGGTCAGCTTGGGTAATGGTGAATACATGGTGATTTTCATTTAGGTCATCTTTAATATATTGGAAAGGAATTTTGAAGAACTCTTCCTCAGTGTCTGAACCTGAGGTAGCTAAACAATAATCCTTAGCAAATTTAGTCTTAGTTTCTACAGAACCCAATTCATGTCCTTTAGGATAACCATTAGCTGTTATGATCTTCTTCTTTCCTATTTCATTAGCTCCAAGACTAGTACCATGATATCCCATGTTTTCAACAATGGGAGTAACTTTAGGATACTTCCCTTTGGGGAAAGTTATAGGTCATTCTTCTTCATCATTATAGAGCCAATCAAGGACACTATGTTCCATGTGTTCATCTAATAAGGACCCCCAATGTTCAAAAAAAGTTGACTTGCAGTGTATAAGTGCTTTATCCTTGGAGAGGGGTAATGGCGATGGTCTTCCATAAGACTTTGGAGACAAGGGGAGTTGCCCAATACATAAGGCACTTTCAAATTTATACTCTCCCATGCCTTGATCTGTAAATGTGGCCTTTGCTTCAGATGAGGAGGGTTTTTCTTTAGTATCTTTGTCCTTAGTGACTTTTTCCTTTCCTTTTGATTGCTCAGTTGACATTTTAGATGTCTTTTTTGAACCAGGGGTTTCTTGATTGAAATGTCGACCAAATTCATTCAACGGACAACAATTAGCTTGTTTGCCTTCTAATCTTTTGCAATATTGAAAGGGCTCAGGATCTCTAGGAATTGTGATTTCTCTACCATGATGTGGGAATTTCAGACATTGATGATAAGTAGAGGGTACACCTTTGATAGCGTGTATCCATGGACATCCTAGCAAGATGTTATAAGGTAGATCTAGATCCAGTACATGGAAAATAGTTTCAATCAGGGTTGGGACCACTTGTAAGGGCAATGTGATCAACCCCTTGCTTTCTCATTCTTGATCATCATAAGCTTTTATTGTAATTCTCTTGTCTGCATCAATGAGGTCCTCAAAAAGACCGATGTTACAAATCATTTTCAATGTGCACAAATTTAGGCCAGATCCACCATCTATGAGGATTCATTTAACTCTTGTGGAGAAGATTTTGCCTTCTATATAGAGGGATTTATTATGATGAGGATCAGGACCACTAAATTCCTTATCAGTGAAAACTAGATGTTCTTGTGCGGCTAAGTTCCCTATCATGGCTTTGAATTGTGCAGTGTTGATGTTCTCAAGGACACAGGATTTGTTTAGAGCTTTATCAAGGAATTCTCTATGAGTTGGTGATGTGGTCAAGAGCTCTAGAATGGATATCTATGCAGGTGTCTTTCTTAATTGGGCCAATAAGTCAAAGTGTGAGGCAGGTCGAGCGGTAGTAGATGGTGCAGCTGGTGGATTTGCAGATGTAGAAGGTTTATCAGCAGCTTGAACAGTGACTCTGGGTCTTTGTGTAGTAGCATTACAATCAGCAGCTTTGAGTTTTATATTATTAACATGCATGTCAACTTCTTCAATGCGGCCATAAAGAGAATCAAATCCAAAGATATAATTTTCATTTAAACTCCCACATGTTCGATCATGGCCTGTAGTAGTATTGGTAGAATAGTCATATGGGATTGTGTTTGATGCATTGTTTTGATTATGAGGTGGGAAAGGTTGATTGTAGACTTTGAGTTTTGCATTAGATGAGGATGCATTCTGACCTTCAACTTCAATTTTCCCATCCTCAATGAGGTCTTGCACAAAGTGTCTGAGCTTCATGCATTTCTTGGTATCATGTCCCTTGATGCGATGATAATCACAATACTCATTATCTCTATACCAAACAGGTTTAGCTTGATTTTCATCAAAAGGTCGAGTATTTGGGTAAACTATCATTCCTTGATCCACAAGTTGTTTAAAGATCACATCTAAAGGCTCTGCAAAAGCTGTGAATTGTCGTCGCTATCGATTATTTTTGTTGTTGTTGTTATTGTTATATTTTTTGCGAGTGAACAAGAATGATTGACTACGTGGTTGTTGATTATTGTTCTGATTATTCTGATTCTGATTGTTCTGATTAGGCTGATTCTGATTCTGGTTTTGGTTGTTTTGATACTGATTTTGGTTCGGATTGCTATTGCAATTGTTTTGATTGGTATTGTTGGATGCTTGAACATTTTGAACATGTTTGGCATCAGTCACTCCATCATTGACAACCCCTTTGTTTTTACTCTAGAATTTTGGTTTATCATTATTGGAAGGAGTATAATGTTTGATGCTACC
>MU227529.1:973982-1012279 GCA_018584345.1 Thuja plicata | reverse complement strand
AGAATGAATCATATTTAATTAAATAAATTTAATTAAATAGATAGAATAATATAACAAATATAATTAATTAAAATTAACTATAATGTTATGGGAATATTAATTAAATTAATATAAGGATGATTTTGGATGTCTACAGTTAGGATTAGGGTTTAGGGCTGATTTCTATTGTAATCAGGCATGTATGTAAAAATTTTGTAAGCTACATGTTGCAGGCCAAAGTGATGTATATATATGATTTCTGGATAATGTGAAGATCTGTTGCAGCATCTTGATTATATTTTCTTGTTTTTGAACTAGTTATTTCCAATGTGTTGACTATTGTTGCATGGTTTGGACCATCTCCATTGGGGAAACTCCTGCCATGACTGCATTACAGGATTATCGTTGTCTTCTCTGTATAACCAAGATAATATATCTTCTTCCAAATTTTCCTCATCAAGGGGTCCCAATTTTTTGAATGTGGTATACTTGCATTGGATGGTGGGTTTGTTTTCCTTGGATAAAATGGGAGAAGGGAAACCATATGGTTTTGGGGATAAAGGGATTTGACCAAAATAAAAGGCATTTTGAATGGTATACTCTCCACAACCTTCATAAAAAATCTTTACTTGGTCATCATAGTTAGTGGATTTAGATGTGGAGGCTTCTTTGAATGGCTTGGTAAGGTCATTCAATGGGAGAATTTTTTGTTTTCCTTCTAGAATCTTGCAATACTAGAAGTGCTCAAGATCACTGGGAATAGTTACTTCTCTACCATTATGTGAGAACTTGAGAAATTGATGGAAGGTGAAGGGGATGAATTGTATTACGTGGATCCATGGTAAACGAAGGAGGATGTTATATGGAAGGTCAAGATCAAGGACCTAGCAAGTAGTATTAATCAATGTGGTACCCACTTGAAGAGGGAGTGCGATAATACCTTTAGATTCATGTTCTCTATTATCATATGCCTTGATAGTAATCTTATTCAATCGATCTATAACCTCATTAGGGTGTCCTTGCTACTTTATTAATCTTAATGTAGGGTCAATGGACATAGATGGCATGCAAAAAGGTGGCCACCATCTCAAATAAAAATAAAAATATCAATAACTTGACTGAGTTATTTAAAATTTAACATAACCCGATCGGGTTATGGCTTGGTGAATAAAGACCCTTAACTTATTCAAAACTTGATTGGGTTTTGAAGAAGTAAAATCCACTTTTTAGCTTTACAAAACCCGATCGGGTTTTGAAGTAAAAGAAACTTTTAGTTTTAAAAAATCCTATAAGGTTTTGTTAAAAATTAATCATTTTTTTCCCGTAGCCAAAGATCATTTCCTTGTGACCAAAATGATGTCTCAATAGCAATTAGATGCCAAATACCTCAAAATATGATCGTGTTCCATACAAATTTGCATTTTCCCAACATTTTCACCAATTTTTGATAGTGTCGCGTCATTGAAGAGGTAATAAATTTATTTGAATAGGGTTTTTTGAATTAATTTTAGTTTTTTCATTAATTTCATGCTAGAATCTCAAAACATGGCCTAATGAAAAATAAACAACAACAACCACCAAAACCAAAACCTCAAAATGTTCCCTGTCAAGAAAAAGAAAAACCTCAAAATGTTGCCACATAATAAGAAAAACCTCAAAATACCTTTCCTCAACAACAAAAAATGTCACCCCAAAACTCTCTGCCCCCTCTAGTAGAACATGTACAGGCCACACAAGAGGATTTTCTAAATCACCTATCACATACTACTACTCAAATTTCTCAAATAGTGAATAGGTTGAGGTCCTTTGATCATGCACATCATTCATCCCTTGCACAAGCCCTAGAATCAATGGACAATGGTGCCAAGGAGGTATCTAGACAGGTCACTAAATGGGGCACATATAGGGATATATGTCATGTATTGTAGTTTGATGAGTTGTCATATGATGAGGTGAAAATAAAATCCATAAGTGAAGATGATATATGTTCTCTTTTTACCAAACCTAAAACAAATGAGACCTGAGCTTATGATTCAAAAAGGTTTCCTACACATTGGTGTAACCACAATGGGATGAAAAATTATTTTTGGGATAAGTGGGTTTTGACCAACTACCTTGTAACAATTATGAGGTACCTCTGCATTTTTTTAGAAATTTATATTGCGAGTTTATCCTTGGTTTGAAGTTTAACTACTTTGACATGAAAAAGTTCCAGGGTAGAGGGAGAGGCTATGTGTAGGATAGACTAGGGGCTTTGAGGGTGGTAGACCCCCAACATAGAATTTCTCTACCTGCTAAACCTATGGTTCACATCACAGTCATAGTAGCCCTGAAGGAGTTTATGGAGTTACAGACTCTTTCGGAGGCCACTTCATTGACTGATGTCATTGTTCAACATGATACAAAATTAGTGCATACTCTTAGACCAGAGGATGGATCAACATGTGTTCCACCTGCATCATAATCAGATGCATAATTTGGCTCAACCCAATCTGTTGATCATATGTGTGCCAGTTTCCAGAATATATGTTTTGGGGTAGATACTAATGGGAATGAGGATGGTTCCACATCCCATTCATGTACACATTGTGGGCATAGATTCCATGCTTCCACTACAAAGGATGCGACCCTCATTGATGACCTCATGTCCATGATATTTTCTAGTTGAGAGAAGATGCATATGTGTTTATTTGTGTTTATAACATGTTATTTATTAATCACTTAAATATTATAAATGTAAATAAATTTTTTTTTATAAAACAATTTAAACTGATATATGAATAATATGCATTGTAGAGTGCAACAAGTAGTGCAAGTACACCACATCACATTCGTTCCACTCCACGTGCACATGTAGCTTTGACACTGGAGGTAAAAAAAAATTAATATGTTAAAAATAGAATAATTCCTTGATTTAAAAATATGTTTTGTTAATATTTACTAACTCTCTTATGTATATTTATTTGGTGTTTATAGAGGTTTATAGGGGTTCAAATTTTCCAAGTTGACGATGTCACACTTTCAACCATTGACTTTGGCCTAGAAAGCTTTGTCATATCATATTTTGCACAATTCTTCTTTACAACTTTAATTGAACACGTGCAAGTTATTTAGATTTAGGTTTTTTTGAGTTATATTTAATATTATTTATTTGTATCTCTTATGTTAATTTTGTTTCTCTTAGGTTACCCCACCTGGGTTTGGGACATTTGGTGTGCGAAAGGAATCTTTTAGCACATCAAAACAAAAAAAGAAATCCTCGCAGACACCTAAATGCCAAAAGGTAGTTTAACACAATTTAAATTTATTTGTTGAAATGTATTATGATTAAAAATGTACATGTAGATTGATTCAAAGTATTTTTTGTGTATTCTATATATAGAAAAAAAATTGGGTTTACACAATTGATGAATGTACCCAATGCCGCAAAATTTTAGGAGAGGGAAGAGGTAACATTTTCATCTCCACTTTTATCTCCTGTCTTTAGTTGAAACCCTCTTCTAAACTCCTCTTGGATTGCATTCTTGTTTGTTCGAAAGATCTAAATCCTTCCTCTATGACTATAAAATTTGTTATCATTTTCCATATAGGAAATGGTCATACCTACTTCACCAGTGACATTGCTTCCTAGGACTATAGGAGAACCATCTGAGGCTCTGACATGAATTTTTTCTATATATGTTAAACATATGTGTTTAGATATAAGTAGATTCATTTTTATTTTTTTAGTGTTTCTCAACAACTTTGGGTTATTAACTTGTATTAATTGCCTTTTACCTATTACAACTCCCTTCATGACTTCCCATAGATCCTATACCATTCCATTTATTTAAGAGTCTTGATCATCAAAGAGGGGGTACACCACATTAGGGGGAAGATGTATGTTTGTATTCTTAGTTGAAACACTCTTGTCAACTCATGTTGGATTGCATTATTGTTTGTTTGAAAGCCCTAATTTCTTCCTCTATGACTATAACATTTCTTATCATTCACCATATAGGAAATTATTGTAGCTTATTCATCAGTGACTGTGCCTCCTACAAGTAGTGGAGAACCATTTGAGGCTCTGGTATGCATTATTTTTTTAGTCCATGCATTTTTAGTTTTTTAGTATTTCTCAACATATATGTTATTAGCTTGTATTAATTTCTTTTTACCTTTTACAACCCCCTTCATGACTTCCCACATATACTCTAACTTTCCATTTTTTTAGGAGTCTTGATCATCCATGAAGGGGTCCATAAAATTTACTACACAACCCAAGAGCAGGAGAAAGACATGAGCTAATCCTCAATTCAATTGCAAACAAATTATAGTTCAATATTTAGTTATTTTGATGTTAGTTTGAGAATTGTAATCTATTTTTTAACAAAAGTAATTTGATTCAACATTTGAATTATTATTGTGCATCCATCTACAGAGCCACATACTACTTCGAAGAGGCTCAATTTTGATGGTTCTCCATAGTCATATAAATTGATAGACATATAGTGCTAGTTGTGGTCATTGAAGGACCAATTTATGTATATATTCAACATGTTTATTGTATATATCAACCTTGACATGACACATGCCACATTTTTGTAGCTTTATTATTGAATTGGCATTTATGCCATTTTTGTATATGTACACAACTATTGTTCATTTTCATATATATGAAAGTTTATGTTCGATCCAATTTTTTCATTGTGTGCATATATTTGTACTTCAAAACTTAAATATTTGCAATTGAAATGTGATCCAATTTGTTCATTGTGTGCATGCCTTGGTACTTTGAAATGTCAAAATGTACAATTGAAATGTGATCCAATTTGTTAATTCTATGCAAGTCATATGGTGTATACTTTTGAATGACTATTTATTACACTAGAATGCAAACTTGTTTATTATGGGATTCATATTGTCCTTTTTTGCAAAAGTTGTCAAGTTGCAAGAAAAATTGTCAAGAAACTTTTCTTGCAACCAAATTTCCATTAATGGTGAAAACGCTCTACATTGGTACTTAAAGTACTCATTTTCATGTAAGAAGGACTAAAAAGGTGATATTTGAAGATATAAGGTCATTTGTGAAAGTTTATAGTAAAATTGCTAGGTTGTAAAAAAATATTGTTATTAGAAAAAACTGCAAAATAAGTGCAAAAGAGGGAACCCAACAGTCATAGAGATTTGAAAATCAATTTTTCCCAGTGATAAAAATTGTGGAATTTTTTATGTTTTATCCCTTCCTAGGCTATTGGAGTAAATTTTTTGGTTTGGGAGAGTGTTTAGAGGGTAGGTAATTTGTAAAAGTACCCTAATTGTCCCTTAAAAACCCATAATCAACAATTTTTGATCAGTTTTTTCCAAAATACCACATGTCAAATTTGATATATGTTAGGTGTCTCTCAAATTGGTATCTAAAAAGGCCAATTTTTTTATGTCAGAGGTGAACGTGTCAAAAGTTATGAACCAAAAACTCAATTTTGAGGGCTACTACAGACAAGCTCTCATTGTGAAAGAAGTCTATACTACATTCTATTTGTCATGGGTGAAAACCAACACTGAAATTACATCTAGTTGGGCGAGTTTACCCTGGTCATGGTCCCATTTTTCCTCTCAACATGCCAGAACGCTCAATGACATACCCTACAAGTGATATCCCTTGTGTGTCCTAAGTGCATAAAACCATCAAACTTTGATGAACTATTTATTGCAAAATGGAACTTGTGCACAATAAATTTGAACCTTTAGGCTTATGTTAGGAAAATATACAATAACCTATCTTAGATTATGAAGACTCGGAGTAATTTTTGTAGGGCTGAAAATTTTCTGTTCATGCAAAAATTGTCAAATGCACTCAGTGCAAAGTTGCCAGATAGCCTATATCACATTCTGTTATTCATGGGAATGAAATGATACTGCAATCACATCTAGTTGGGTTGGTTTTACCTAGGTCTGGTCCCATTTTTCCCCTCGACACACTGGAACGCTCAGTGACATACCCTATCGACAATGTCCCTTGTGCGTCCTAAGTGCATAAAATTTTCAAAATTTGACAGATTATTTATTGAAAATAGTGGCATCTACACATGATAAATTTGAACCTATAGGGTCATCTTAGGCCCATATACAATAACCTATCTCGTTCTTTGAAGAATACAAGTTTATTTTTGTAGGGAAACAATTTTTTTGTTCATGCAAAAATTGTTAGATGCACTTAGTGCAAAGTTACCAGGTAGCCTATATCACATTCTATTCATCATGGGCACAAATTGACACCCTGATCACATTTTGGGTGGTTACTTTACCCTGGGCATGGTCCTATTTTACGTCTTGACATGCTAGAACGCGCAGTGGATACCCTATTGACGATTTCCCTTATGTGTCCTAAGTGCATAAAACTGTCAAACTTTGGCGAACTATTTCCTGCAAACTGTGGCACCTACACACAATCTATTTGAACGTATAGGGTCATGTTAGGACCCTATAAAATAAAATGTCTTGGTTTTTGGATGACTCAGAGTCATTTTTTAGGGAAACAATTTTTGTGTTCTTACAAAAATTGTCAGATGCACTTAGTGCAAAGTTGCCAAGTAGCCTATATCACATTCTATTTGTCGTGGGCACCAATTGACACCATGATCACATCTGGTTGGGTGTGTTTACCCTAGGAATGGTCCCATTTTTCTTCTTGACATTTCAGAACACTCAACAATAATACCCTACCGATGATGTCCCTTGTGTGTTCTAAGAGCATAAAACTGTCAAACTTTGATAGACTATTTATTGAAAAATGTGACACCTGCACATGATCTATTTGAACCTAAAGGGTCATGTTAGAACCCTCTAAAATAACCTATCTCATTCTCTGAAGACTCAGATTTTTTTGTAGGGACACAATTTTTCTGTTCATGCAAAAAATTTTAGATGCACTCAGTGCAAAGTTGTCGGGTAGCCTATATCACATTTTGTTCATCATGGGCATGAACTAACACCAGGATCATGTTTAATTAGGAGGGTTTAAATTGGGCATGGTATGATTTTTCCTCTTGACATTCTAGAATTCTCAATGACATACCCTACTAACAATGTCTCTTGTGTGCCCTAAGTGCATAAAATTGTCAAACTTTGATAGACTATTTCTTACAAACCATGACACCTATGCATGATTCATTTGAACCTATAGGGTCATGTTAGGCCCTTATACAATAAATTGTCTCAGGTTTGAAGAGTAAACGTCATTTTTATAGGGAAATATTTTTTCAGTTCATGCAAAAATTGTCAGATGCACTCAGTGCAAAGTTTCCAGGTAGCCTATACCACATTCTATTTGTCGTGAGCATGAAATTACACCGCAATCATGCCGGGTTGGGTGGGTTTACCCTGTACAAGGTCCCATTTTCTTCTTGACACGTTGGAATGCTCAACAACATAGCCTACCGGTGATGTCCCTTATGTGCCCTAAGTGCGTAACACTATCAAACCTAAGTGCAAGTGTTTTGATAGATTTTATGGTGTGTGAGCCTTTTTTTGTGCGAATAAGATCATAATAGACCATTTATTATATAAGAGAAGTCAATTGGGGTCATTTTGTTATATTTTGTAAAATTTTCAAGGGAGAAAGTGTAGGGGCACCAAAGGTTCTTCATTTCTCCATGAGGAAATTGTTACTCTTTTGAGTCTTTTTCATGTTCATGTTCAATATAAGGTCTTAGAACAATTTTTTGGTGTTTTGAATTCAATGTAAGGGGTCATGTTGCTTAAGGGATCCAATTTGACAAAAGTTGTCATTGTGTTGTCATGATGTAATAGAGTTTTCTTAGGGGATCCTTGTTGTTGGGATAATGGAAAGGATGTGTACTGAGAGGGGAGGGGCGAATGAGTACCCTTAAATTTTTTAGATCAAATCTTGTTAACACTGTTCTTCACTAACCGATTGAGTAGATTCGCATATACCAAACATGTAGTATCAATGCTGAAATGTAAATGCATGTAAAGTAAACAATACACATACATAAGATTAAGTACTCATGACACTAGTATTTTGGTATCACAGAAAACCCCTGTTAGGAGGTAAAAATTGCGGTGGGGATGAGACCCACAAAATTCACCACTACAAAAATAAATTCAGCCTATTAAAGCTTTACAAAATGACCACTTTTGATGATCTTACCCTGTTAGGAGTAACAATAAGATCGATTAGATCTACCTTGTGTGAGGATTTAGAAACAAAATTTATGTGTGCACTATGTTAAGAGATTTATAATAAGATGGTTAAGTCTCTATATTAAGAGATTTAGAGGTCTATTACAATTGTTAGAGAGTAACAAAAGTTTGATCTAAAACATATACAATCTCAATATTACTGATACAGATTCATTAAGTTCTTACAAAAATATATCACCTCAATGTGAATGATAATACCTTCTACTCTATTCGTCTCGGTAGCCTTGCCTTAGTTTTGTAAATTGATTTCTGCAATGTAGTCTCTTTCTGTGAAAATCCCTTGTCTAATCTCTAATGTCTGTAGTATGGCAGCTACTTGATCATTTCTTGATCAACATACATTAAAAAATTTGACATCTATACATTTATATATCAAACGATATGACCTAATTAGGGCTTAACAATTACATCCTTATCCTAAGATCAACAGTGTACAAAATTTACCTTGATCATCTACACATAGGACACATAAAAAATTAATGTTGTAAATCCATAATTAATGCCCTCCTCGATCATGTAAACCATTATCTAGGTTGGCTAAAAAGTTGCCACATTGAATGATTTGCCATAACAAACTTTTAGGTTGTCTCTTTTCCACTCGATTATTGTTTTCTCTTGGTGCTTGGTGCTGTCTGTGTATCTCAGTTATACTGGTGTTTGGTTATGCTATGTAGCTTGGTGTTGTCTTATGTTCGGTATAGTCTATCTACTCGGTAATCAATTCACTCGGTTAACTCTGGGCATGATCAGTTCTCTTGGTTAACTCTGTACTTCAGTGATTAAAATGACTATCTTGTTTGTGACTCTGTTACTAACTATCCATTATGTTTACTTGATAACTAATGACAACTTGAATGTGCAATTGGAGTAACATTTTCCCCTTTTGGCATTAGTATCAAAAACTTAGTACTGTACATAATAATATACATAGTGACTCCCCCTTTGTAAATTCTCCCCCTTTGTATATACTCAGTATATGTATCTAAACTCATACTGAGTATAGTATCCCCCTTTACTATTGATGCAGGAGCATCCTAGGGTAGTTGGCAATCCTGTGTCACCAAAATATTTTTGTTTTGATTTATGTTTTAGTAGTTAACTTGGTTGGAGACCTGAGGTGCTCGGTCACTTTGATTGAATTTTCTAGTTGGAAGATGTATTTATTCACTATTAGACTTGGTGGTGCTCAATGTTTCTATTTTAGGTGATATTATACTCGGGGTACACTGATTGGTGGTAGTTTCTTAGTGTGTGCAGCTCGAGGGTATCTTTCTTGGTAGCATATTACTTGGTGGTGTCTGTTTGGTTGAGTTATGATTGGTTGTGTCTTTTACTAATTGGTCTAGCTCTCAGTGTGCTTGTTTACCGACTGGTTGTTGGGGTTCATCGACTTGTGTTTATGGATTGGGTAGACATTGGAGATTGCATCTGTGATTTGAAGGGGGTCATTGGGATCATGTTGAGTTCCAAGGTGTGTGAATTTGTGGCATTGGATCTTGTGTGGACCTAAATATGGTTTGGTGTTTGTTTCTATGTATTTTTTTATTAATTGAAGCCGACTGGTGCATTTAATATATGTTCATTGTAGAGTGTATGGATGACTAGGTCATTTAATTATTGTTTACAAGATGACTTGTGGAAAGTATGTATAAAAGAGAGTCTAGGTTGATGTTTAGAGGGAAAGAGGAAAGGGAAGAGAGATAGAGGATAGAAGAGTAAGATAATAAATTGAAAGATTGCAAGTTGCGACAAATAGTTGTAAGTGGGTAGACAAAGATTGCAAATTTGCTTGGTGTCTTGCGAGCACAAGTTTAGATCTGGTTTCTTCCACTTAGCTATAGGGTAGATGGATAAAGTTGGATCCTATGAGATCTTATTAGAATTTTTGATGTAATTGGACCTAACTGTGAAGGCCTTATAGCCTGGCATGTTGCATGTAATGAGAATTATGAGATAATATAAGTTGATATTGATATATCTTGTGCTGTGTTGTTCAGTTGTGTTGTTCTTGTTGTTGGATACAAGTTTGGATAGTCCTTTATTGGATCCTCCAAGCTTGGACTGCATCAAGTGGTATCAGAGCTACTGGTTCATTTCTTGTGGTCGATCTGGCTGATAAGAACCTGGTTGAGCTGATTCATTTCTTGTGGAGCTTAGGGTTTCCGAAGATCTAGAGAGATGCCTATGAAAAGATTGGACCCTAGGGTGATTGATAATCTTTCTAAGGAGATGGAAGTGAGGATAATAGAAGGATTCAGATCTAAGATGGTGGAAATGAAGAATGAAATTATAGAAGCTATCATAAATGTTGGATTGCATAGAGGTCTGAGAATGGATGATGGTTATGAAGAAGCTGCTGAAGATTTTGAAATTGATGGATCTAGTGGAGATGACAGAGTCAATCAGATAGAGAGATCTATAGGAGACAAATATGATTGACTTTAGAGATCTGGAGCTTGGTTGAGTATAAGCTACCAAATGGAGGTTTCCAAATTTTTAGGTACATTGAAACCTGAGGATATGATTGATTGGATCGGTGAGTTGGAAGACTACTTTGAGCTGGAAGAAATTGAAGATCCACTTAGAGTGAGGTTGGAATAGACCAAATTGAAGAGACATGCTGCCTTATGGTGGAAAGAGTTGCAGAGTGACTGAGAAAAAGAATGTGAGATGAAGATCAATTAGTGGAGGTTAATGGTGGCAAAGCTAAAGGCTAAGTTCATTCCTTTCATGCTATGAACTTGAATTGTTTATGTTGTTGGAGAATCTGAAACATAAGGAGATGACTATGGAATATTATACTGACAAGTTCTACAAGTTGACTATTTGGTCTAGGCATAGAGAAATTTATAAAGAAAAGGTGGCGAGGTATGTTAATGGTCTAAAATTCAATATCTAGGATGAGATTGGTATGTTGAAGGTTGGCTTTATGCAGGATAATTATGTATGCACTGAAGGTAGAAGATAGGTTGAAGAGAAGACATTATGGTAATTGCCAAGGGAAAGAGAAGCAGGAGCAGTCAGTAAAAGATAAACTGAGATTTTAAGATGAATTGAAACCTATTGAACCAAGGAGAAAGACAGGTAGAGGTGTATTTAGAGGTACTTTTTACAACTCTAGAGAAGAAGGACATAGGTCATTTGAATTTCCCCATATAGTTAAGAAAATTGGTAGTCACCGAAATATTGTGGTGAATGAAGTTGCTGAGAATGAACCTGAGGTGGAGGGCATGAATCTTTTGCTTAGGATAACTTTGTTTCCCTTGAAGAAAGTTGATTCTTGTCAAAGGAAGAACTTGTTTAGGACTATGCGCAAGCCAGTGGTAAATGTTGTAAGGTGATTGTTGATGGAGGAAGCACTGACAACCTAGTTGCTGAGGAGATGGTTCAAAAACTTGGTTTGAAAAGGTATAGGAATCCCTTTCCTTATAGGATAAGTTGGTTGCAAGCTGGTCATGCAGTACAGGTGATGGAGTAGTGCATGGTGAGTTTTTACATTGGTACTTATAGTGATGAAGTATTATGTGACATTGTGGAGATGATTTCTTATCATATTTTACTTAGTAGACCTTGGCTGTATGATAAAGAGGCTATTCACGACTGTAAAAGAAATTCCTTTACTATACTAAAGGATGGATAGAAGTCTATTTTGATTCCTTTGAAGGATACAAATCTTGGTAAGAGTAACTTGAGCATTGGTAGCAGATCTGAAATGGTTACAGTGGATGGTGCAGACATAAGTGTGCAGAGATGTGAAGGTGAATCAACAAGTACTAGTGGTAAAAGGAAGTAGAAAAAGAACTGAGGGAAGAGTGTGTCGGTTGAGAACTTAAAGGACATGTATATCAAGAACCAGTTTGGGATCTATGTGCTAAATCCAAACAGATGTTCATCTAGCTACTGAGAACATATTTTTGCACCTGAGGTGTGTGATGCAGGAGCATCCTGGGGTAGTTGGAAATCCTATGTCACCAAAAACATGTTTGGTTTTCTTTCTATTTTAGTAATTAAATTGGTTGGAGACCTAAGGTTCTCAGTCACTTTGATGGTAGTTCTTAGTTGGAAGATGCATTTCTTCACTATTGGACTCAATGACTAGACTCAGTGGTGTTTGGTGTTGCTATTTTTGATGATATTCTACTTGGGGTACACTGCTCGATGGTAGTTTCTTAGTGTGTGCATCTCGATGGTATCTTTCTTGGTATAATATTACTTGGTAGTTTCTATTAGGTGGAGTTCTACTTGGTTGTGTCTTTCACTGAGTGGTCTGGCTCTCGGTGTGCTTGTTTACCAACTGGTTGTTGGGGTTCACTGACTTGTGTTTATGGATTGGCTGGACATTGGAGATTGAATCCATGATTTAAAGGGGGTCATTGGGATCATTCTGAGTTCCAAGGTGTGCAGATTTGTGGCACTATATCTTTTGTGTACCTAAATCTAGGTTGGTGTTTTCTTCTATGTATTTTGTTATTAATTGCACCCGGCTGGTGCATTTAATATCTGTTCATTGTAGAGTGTATGGCCGACTGGGTCATTTAATTATTATTTACAAGCCAGATTGTAGAAAGTGTGTATAAATGAGAGTCTAGGTTTATTTTTAGAGGGAAAAAGGCAAGGGAAGAGAGATAGAGGATAGTAGAGTAAGATAATAAGTTGAAAGATTGTAAGTTGCGGTAGATAGTTGTAAGTGGGTAGACATAGATTGTAGATTTTCTTGGTGGATTGCAAGCACAATTTTAGATCTAGTTTCTTCCACTTGGCTATAGGGTAGATGGATAAAGTTGGATCCTATAAAATCTTATTGAACTTGTTGATGTAATTCACCATAACCGGGAAGGCCTTATAGCCCGACATGTTGCATGCAATCAGAATTATGAGATAATATAAGTCTATATTGATATATCTTTTGTTGTGTTGTTCCTGTATCATCTTAAAATGGAAGCACTTCCATGTTAAGAATGTTTATCCCTCCTTAGGAGGTGTTTTAGACCATCATCATGTTTTCCTCTCATTTTTGCATCCTCTCTAGCTTTTGTGCATATTTAGGACCCTGATTGGACCTCTCCAGGCACTATTTATCCCACCTAGCACATTTGACAGGGGTTCTGACTCCCTGGGTCAAGGTTAACCTCAACCTTGACCTAGGTTAGGGTTGACCTTGACCTTGACCCAATTCCCCCTTTCCAATTGGAAATTTTGCCGGCTACCGAGGGACATTCAAAAGTTCATTTTCCCACTTCTGGGTCGACTGTTTCAGGTTCCAAAGTGATGAATCTTAAATTGTATTTAATATAGGCCCACTTCTAGGGGTATAGGTCTAATTGGAATTTAATTATCCTATGTAGGCCTCTCTAGAATAATTTTCCCTAGATTGGTATATAAGGAAGCTTTTCTCCTCTCATTTTTAGATAGTAAGAAGCAAGAATCCAAGTGAACAAGGCTAAGTAATTCAAGCATCCATTATTCTATAGGTTTTCAAGATTCCAAGTATTCAATCAAGGTTTTCAAGTCTTCCTCTCAAGAATTCAATTTCTCCATTGAAGATCAAGGATTCAACAATTCAAGCCTTTGAAGGGATTTGGTTCAAGCATTCAAGATTCATCATTCAAAATTCAAACCTTAGATCTATCCATCATGGTGGTGTGGTCTTCCTTCAAGATCCTTTATGTATCCTCAAGATTCATTCATTCTTCCTTCAAGGTGAATTCCAAGCATACAATCATGGAGGTTTATGGTTTCTAATATTGAGTCCAATCTTTCATACTTACATACTTGTTCACATTCGAAATACAATTGCATATCTATTGAATATCGTAACTTCATTGTTAGATTTACTTCTACTACTTGCTAGCATTCTTTACTTCAATTATTGATTTCAAGGTTAATTCCTAAATTGGGGTTTGACTAAGGCAAACCCCTCCCCTAACAAACAAAATCATTTTTCTTACAGGTACAGGTACAGGTTAACGAATTATTTTGAGATTAAATAATACTAGTCTTCGTACTTTCAAAACTTTCATTAAGGATTTGTGTAGTGGACTTATTTCTCTTTTGGATTATGTGAAGAATTTGGTAGATGATACCCCATTACCTAATATTCCTAATCCTAATCCTATAATTCCTAATCTAGTTCCTAATCTTCCTAATCCTCATCCTATCCTTCCTAATCCAATTCCTAATATTCCCACTCCTATATCTCCATCTACTATCCCTAGTTCTTCCCACACTCATGATAGGGCTCAAACTATGGTTCATGATGCAGATGTTCAAGAATTCTTTGATTTACCTTCCCCTTCTTATCTGATCCATGATGATGTTAAAGGGAAGAGAAAAGAACCTTCTTTTAAACCTATCATTCCATCTTACCCAACATTTTCTCATGGTCACCGTAAACAATCACCTCATGTAGAAGCTTTACAATATATGTACACCACAGGATACAATATGGTGGCTAAACAAGGTTATAAGGGTTTAGGGCTTAGTGTTAATGAATATGATATTAAATATCTAGTTCATCTATCTCCTAAACAAGATAAGCATGGTCTACGCTTTCTGCTATCTCAAGTTAAGGTGGTTCAAGATGTATGTTAGGGAAAGAGCTTCTTTAGGAATTATATCTCACTCTCGTGCGGTATTACAATTTACTCATAATTTCCATACGGGGAATACCCCTCATTCTTCAATAATATAGATTTGTCTCCCTCTTGTCTCTTCATTGGGGGGCAAGAGGAATTTCTTCCATTTTTCTAGGATCCATTATGCTCTTGGCATGTATTTTTTTTTGAGCTTAATTTGTTATTCTTTCTATATTCTATCCCTATGGTATTATATTATGATGCATTCATTCCTTTGCTCATAATCATCCATAGCTCTCTTATAATAGTCATGATATCTTTTCTAGGACATTTTTTGCAAAGATATATCTTTGTTACAACATCTCTTGATATGATTGGTATATCCCTTTCTTTCATCCCTGGGGGCAAGGTTTACCTTCTTTCTCTTTGTCTAAGGATTTACTTTCCTTAGCTTAGTGGCATTTGTTTATTCTACAACATTATTTCCTTATAAAGACTTATGTTTTGGCTATGGATACCCTCTTATATGAGAGGTGATTTTCCTAGGTCATAACCTCTTCTTTATTTTACAAATTATGTTCTTTATAAACTTTTTTCTTTGCTTTGGTTTAGAGTTTTCTTCCTTCATTCCAATATTCCTCTTCCTCTTGATCGCAGGGGGCTTGATGATTGAGTCTTTGATCCCTCATTAATTTTCCTTGAAAGAGGATATTTTATCCTAAGAACTCCTCTATGGTGGGGGTCATGTTGATAAGATCTCTTCCTCTTTGAGGATCCTTTTTCCATAAGTGACATATCCTTTTCATGATTATCTATTCTCTTAGATGTAAGGGTCAATACTCTTTGCTAAGATTATAGTGTACATTAGGATATCTCCTTAATTTGTGAAGTAGGTATCCTCCTTCTCTTCCTTATCCTATCTATTAGGTAGCCACGATAAGGAGTGGGAATATACAGGGTCTCCCTTATACTATACTTTACATTTTACAACATGCTAAATCCTTGGAAGGTAATGCATATAAGTTGATAAATCCTAAAGAGACAAGCATTTTTATTTTTACTTTTATAATTGCTAAATCCTCGGAAGGTAACACACATAAGTTGCTAAATCTTGAAGAGATATGCATTTTTCAAATTCAAATATGCTAAATCCTTGGAAGGTAATGCACATAAGTTTATAAATCTTAAAGAGATATGCATTTTATATTCCATAGTGATACAAGAATGTGGATCTATGGGTATTCCAAAAGCCATCATAAGACACATTACAATTACAAAGCATAATTTATGGGTGAACCTGTTGGGCTCTCCCTCCTTGGTGATTCATGGTAAGGTGGGAATATTACTAGGTGAGGTAATCACTTCTCTTTTCTCTCTTTTTATTTCATTCTAGTTGGATTAGATCATGAAGCTATGCTATTTATAGTGTTGCTCTTGTCTTGCTTATGTAGTCATTTATGCTTTCTATGATTATTTTCTCTTTGCTTTCATACCTTTGTATGTGTATGTTGAGTTAGAATCCTTTTCTTGGGGGCTCATGTCCTTGACTAAGTGATGTTATACCTTGTTGTGATCCACCAGAGTCTTTCTTCTAACTTTACTGCAAGTATGTTTGATTTCTATACTCCCGCTAAAGTGGGGGATTAATGTATCATCTTAAAATGGAAGAACTTCCATGTTAAGAATGTTTAACCCTCCTTAGCAGGTTTTTTAGACCATCATCATGTTTTCCTCTCATTTCTGCACCCTCTCCAGCTTCTGTGCCTATTTAGGACCCTAATTGGGCCTCTCCGGGCATTTTTTATCCCACCTGGCACATTTTCTAGGGGTTATGAATCCCTGAGTCAAGGTTGAACTTAACCTTGACCTAGGTCAGGGTCGACCTCAACCTTGACCCAAGTCTTCATTTCCAATTGGAAATTTTGTTGGCTGCCGGGGGACATTCAAAAGTTTATTTTCCCACTTCCAGATCATATTTTTCAGGTTCCGAAGCGACGAATCTTAAATTATATTTAATATAGGTCCACTTCTAGGGGTATAGGTCTAATTGGAATTTAATTCTCCTATGTAGGTCTCTCTAGAATATTTTTCCCTAGATTGGTAGATAAGGAAGCTTTTCTCCTCTCATTTTTAGATAGTAAGAAGCAAGAATCCAAGTGAACAAGGCTAAGTAATTCAATCATCCATTATTCTACATGTTTTCAAGCTTCCAAGTATTCAATCAAGGTTTTCAAGTCTTCCTCTCAAGCATTCAAGTTCTTCATTGAAGATCAAGCATTCAAACATTCAAGCATTTGAAGGGATTTGGTTGAAGCATTCAAGATTCTTCATTCAAACCCTAGATCTATCCATCATGGTGATGTGATCTTCCTTCAAGATCCTTTGTGCATCCTCTAGATTCATTCTTTCATTCTTCAAGGTGGATTCCAAGCATACAATCATGGAGGTTTATGGTTTCTAATATTGATTCCAAGATTTCATACGTACATACGTTTTTACATTCAAAATACAATTGCATATCTATTGAATATCATAGATTCATTGTTAGATTTACTTCTACTACTTTCTAGCATTGTTTATTTAAATTATTGTTTTCAAGGTTAATTCCTAAATCAGAGTTTGACTAAGGCAAACCCCTCCCCCAAAAAACAAAACCATTTTTCTTGCAAGTACAGGTATAGGACAACAAATTTAAGAGCATATTTGGATACCCTTTTCGGCCAACTTCCAGGATCTGGGAATAGAATTTCCATTGGAGTAGTGCAGGTCAAGGTCGACACTGTGGGGTATGATTGCTCCCCTACAAAGAGGTTAAGGTCAACCTGACTTAGAAAAGGAAAATATTTCTGGGTTTTGTTTGTCTCTGCATTTCTCTTCCAGATCCGGTTGCAAAACTTCCCGAAACTCAACATAGACATCAAAATATGAGCTTTTCCAGATCTACTACCTTCCAAGGTAAATTTTTCATTTCAATTAAGGTTTTAAGCAATTTAGATCTATTGATTTACTTTATAATTAATAAATTAGACCCTCTTCTTCTCTTTATCCATAACTAGTTGATTCCTTTTTGCATTAATCATCTTGTTTTGATTAATCAATTGGGATCTCCTTGTCTTGGATTAGGAGGCCACCCACACATATCACTTCCATCACATTTTCTTATATTAAAATTCTGCTATGTTGTTCTTGTTGTTGGCTATGAGTTTGGATAGTCCTTTATTGGATCCTTTGAGCTTGGAATGCATCAACTATACATATATACATATATTTCCCCCTTTTTTGAAAATAATGAAAAAGTCGTAAAGCTTATAGTTTGTCAAAAATATTGGGATGGGCATTCTTGAGTGTTTCCAATAACTTCTCCCATTCCTCCTTCAAATGATCGAGGGTGATTAACTCTAGATTTATTTGAGAATGCATATCATATATTCTTTCTGTCACTGATAATTATGGGGTGGAAATGAGATTCTTTTCCAATGTCACATGTTTCTGCATCATGACTAAATGTGGTAGTAACGTCACTTGTAGCTCAGTTACTTGTTCTCTAATTTTTTCCTCTTCTTTCTATAGGTCTATTCTTAACCGCTTGTTTTGAAGCACCTTGGTGTAATGCATTTGTAATGCATGTTGCTCGATTGATAGAATATGTGCATTAACCTTTAGATCTTGATCTATTTGCTTTAGTTTTTCACTAATCTTGATAGTGAAGTGATCTAATGTGCACAACTAATATATAATTTTGATGGCTTCAGATATGATATTTTCTAAACCACTTACAAGTTGTGACAGAGTTACCTTATGTACTGCCACTGCCTGGATGATTTTATCGATAACTTTATATTAGATCTTCTTCTTTGCTCGCTCTTCTAATTTATTCTCGACATCAATGTCAGGATTGTCAATTGCCTCGGTGAGAAGTTCAAGTTGTTCCAATATGGGGCCTCGTTCATCAATGTTGATATCCATTACAACCTACATTAAAATATCTTTTGATTTTCTAGCACTTGTGCACTTTTTGCTTCTTGTCGTATCTTGTCTTCTGCTTCTTTTTTGGTGCAAAGTTCACCATACTTATTTAATGTTTATAGATCAAGTGTCCTTAGATCCTAGTTAAAAATCTCTATGACTTCATCTAAAGTAACTACTTCCTTTTTTCCTTTCTTATTCTTCCTTTACTTGCCTAGAACACTCGATGAAGGAGATAAAGTTAATGTTAACTGAGCCTTTTGCTCAGTTTCTATCTTTTCTTTCTTGGTACTCGGTCTAGTAAATTGATGTGGTGCCTCGGTAACTAAGCTTGTGTCTATAGTAGACGTATCTACTATCTTGTTAGGAGTTTCTATGTTACCTCCACCTTTCTCATATACAATATCAGTGGTATCCTTAGGTGTATCACCTTGTGTTATCCCACCACTATGCTCGGTCTCTTTACAGTGATCTTCACCCTTATATTCAATTGTATTTGTTGTCTTCTCAGGTGCCTTCTTGCATGTTTTGGTCTCAATTTCAATTGATTGGAACAGAATAGGTAACTGGCTTGGTACATTTTCCTGAGCAACCTGTGATATGTCTTGTTCATCTATAGTCTCGATTTCTTTGATTAACTCATCTTCTTTGGCTTTATCATCCAGATCACCTTCGGTTACATTAGTTATTGTGATATCTAGGTGACCTAAATTAGTCAAGAGTTCAGGAATACCATCTAACACATTATCAATTGTTGCATCATCAACTTTTATAGGTTCTGTGCTCGGTCTAGTAGATGCAACATCATTTACTTTCTCTGTATCCTGGATGTCCTTGGTTGGATTCAACAGTTCGTTCCAAATCTTGGTACTCTAAATATCCACTTCCTAAATATTTCCTTTTAGGATATTTAGTGTTCTTTGTTTGTTTATAAATTTCTTGGTATATTGTCTCATTATATCATGAATTTCCTCAACTATGCACTAAGCTTTTATAAGTGTGAGAGCTACTTCTCTCATATGTTTCTTATTTTGGAGTGCATATGTCCGTCTTGATGATATTCTATCATATAGTTTTGATGGAATTGAAGTAGAAAACTCAACTATAACTTGTTTAAAGTTAATCATCATACCTATGATTCCTTCTTCTAGTCTGTCCTTGTGCTTGGTAGTCAAATCAAAGTATGCTTGTATCTTTGGATGTGCTAATTGTCTGATTGTCTTGATTGCCTCTATAATCTCATCAATTGTCTACGAAGGCTTATTCTGTACAACCTTGAATTGTTTTGGATTACCATCAGAATCATCCTTGTCATCTTTGTTTCCTACATATTTCATCTTTTGTCTCGATGCAGTAGTAGTACCCTTTTTCTTCCATGTTTGGTATGTAAATTTTGGTGAGGGTCTTGTTATTTTTGCTACACCTTTCTTCAAAGGTGGTGAATCCTTAGTCATTGATAGTGAGCTGGTCTTTGATGGAGATTCAATATTTGTGTTCTTTCTCTATTTTTCCTTAGGTTCCTTAGCTAGTGCTACATCTAACTCGGTGTCCTCAGTATCATGATCTGGTTCTACTTCTTGACCTACTGAGGTCTACTCCTCAATTTCCTCTTTAGAATTGTTCAATTCTTCATCGGTGATTGCAAGTTTCCTCTTCCAAGTTTTGACAATCTTTGTCTTTTTCCTACCCAATAGTTGTACTTGCAAGGAAATTTCTATGCGGGAATTTTCCTCTTCATAGGTGCCAAATATCATGGTAGATTTTTCACCAAGCTCATTTAACAATTTATCAATAGCCTCAGATGAAACTTCAATATCTAACTTGTAGTCCATTGGAGGTATCCATGCAGTCCTCAGATCTTCTACTTTGATTAATATTGTATCTGTATCTACTACAAAACAAATATCATCTTTGTATTGTTCTACTAGTTTTATAGGAATCTAGGATCTCTTTTCCATCCTAGCTTTGAACTTAGAGAAATACTCATTCATTACAGGTTCAAAGTTCTTTCCTAGACTTGTAATCATTTTATCGATCTATACTGTGACCGGTCTATCTATCTTCCACTTAACTTTATAGATTAAAGGAAATAAATTTTGCATGTAGAAGAATATGCAAAGTAGTAATGAACTGAACTTGCATGTATTTTTCTTTGCTAATCTTATGGTTCTCATATTTTCTTCTAGTTGCCTTTGTAATAACTTGGAAAGATCAAGTTGTAGAGATTTCTTGACAATATTGTAGGTTAAATCAACAGCTCCACATGGTATGCTATTTGGTCTACTAGATTGGAATATCTTATACCCAATGGCATAGGCACTGAATCTCAGGTCAGGGTCATTGATATTGTTAATCTTCAAACCTTTACCATCCCACTTGGCTAATGTTAGCTTTTCCACTCGGTTCTCAGTAGGTGTCTTAGGGATTTTATTTTGTTGGATATGGGATATCCTATAACTACATGAATGACATCCCTATTTATATTCTTAGGTTCATCCAGCCAAATTTTTCCATCATGTACTCTGCTTAGTACAATACGGATCCATTCGTTGTGAAAGACCTTTGGAAAATATAGGGCATTGGTTAAACCTTTAACCTCTAAGTGTTAATGGTATTATTTTAGCTTCCCATCTGTGCACAATGATTGGTAAGTGGCTGTAAGCTCAAAATCTCTGATTTCACAAATTTTGCAATGAATGTATGCATGCACGTCTTGCACTAGCAAAACCCTAGGCGAAATAGAAAATTTTTTTCCTTTATCATCTGGTTGTGCTACAACCTATGAATGGATCTTATAGTTTGGTTCTGTGTAGGTGGATTTCTTCACCAAAACAACCTTCTTATCCTTATCCATTTTCTCTTTCATTGTTCATGATGAAGATGCCATGTTTTTTGTATTAGGGCTTCTGTAAAATGTGCTTGAATAACTTGGTGAGGGAAGAATGCATAGTAACTAACCTCTATATGCTTGGAGTGTGCTTAAATATTTATAGAATACTCAAAATAATTCTTCTACACTCTTCTTCTCTATGATAGCGGTGTGAAAAAATGAGTTCACATCGACCAGATATATAGAAAATGACTTAGGGTGGTGCATTAAACGCTTTTTACCAACCACTCGATAAAAAAATATCATGCTCGATTAACACTATCAATGCTTCAACTTGATGAGTATACCATATACTCAGTTAACATAGCAACTTGGTAAAATCTTCATATTTTCACTGACTGAAAATTCTAACTTGGTACATATTAACCGACTCAACTAGATCATAGTATTCAAACATATAATACCATAGTGCATCTTGATTCATGTTGATTTGGCATATGTATGATAAATACAGGAACTGACCTAAGATATAACATTGCAAACCATAGCTCCATACCTACTTGTATTGCTCAGTTGGAGATGCTGGAACCACCTAATCCATTAGATGAGGTGTCACCGACTGTTGTGCTTGGTCCTGCATTATCATTTGATGCTCATCTTCACATTTGATTTCTAATCCTTACAATTTCCTCAATTGTATTGCCATTCCCATAAGTGTTTATTTGGTCTGCACAATCTTTGCTTATGTGACTAACTTTGTGACAGTGAGAACATGCCATTCCTGAGCTTGACCAATTCCTAGATTTTGTTCATCATTGTCTCATACAATATGCTTCTATGTGTCCATTTTTACCACATGTTTCACAACTGCTCCAAGTATTGTAATCCCATGCATAAGTATTGCCTTGTCTTCTTGGTTGATTTACCTTTCCTTGTCCTTTAGGCTTCCAGATTTTCTTTGTGTTCTTTTTGCATGCTTGAGATGTGTGAGCATGCATGTTTCAATTTTGACAGTATTTATCCATGTATGGTTTCTTCTATGGTTTGTTCAACTTGGATCTACACTCATGTGCCTGATGTCCATGCTTATTACAGTTATAACAAATACAATTGAATTTAGGAGGGTTTCTAGGAATACCTTTTTCTTTACTTCTACAAACATTTGATGTGTGTCATGGTTTTCCACAATGATGGCAAGAGGACTTCTTGGGCTTCCGGATTGAGTATAAATTCCCTTGTTCATCTTGATTCAATCTTATTTGATAGTTCAAAAATTCATCCATTCTCTTAGTGCTTTCTTCAGATCTCTTAATAGCTTCATTATGTTGTTGTAACATCTTCAATTCATTTCTCAATTTTTCATTTTATTCTTTGAATATACCAATATCCTCTATTCTTTTTGCAAGTTCAGTATTCACTCGGTTAGCCTCATGATTCATAGTAACCACTTGATTGGTAATCTCAAACTAATGTTTAGTAAGTCTCAATATCTTAGTTTCTTTCTCTTGTAAATTTTCAGCCATATGTCTTCTGTCATCAATAGCCATGTTTCTATCTTGTTCAACTTTATTTGCATCATTCAAGACTTCAACCATTCTAACCATTTGTGTATCTTGATCGATCTGTAGTGCTTTCACTTGTTCAGTAAGTTGTTGATTTCTTTCAGATAGATTTGATATGATTCCTTCAGATGCATCAAATATGCTACCAGATTCAGATCCAGATGCATCAAATGGGTCATTAATTTCTTCTTCATAATAATCAATCTCATGAAAGCGAAGTGTCATGTCCTTTCTCTTAATCAAAATCTCCTTGAGTTTCTCTTTAGATTCCTTATATTGTTTGACATAGATCTGCAACTGTAACTTCTAATTTTCAATAGTTTTGTCAAGTGTATACCTTTCCATTATAAGATCTTTTCTCTTTAGCTATTAAACCTTCAAAATAAGAGAACTATCTATGATACCAATTGTTGGGATAATGGAAAGGATGTGTATTGAGAGGGGAGGGGTGAATTAGGTACCTTAATACTTTTTGATCAAATCTTGTTAACACTATTCTTCATTAACCAATTGAGTAGATTTGCATATACCAAACATGTAGTATCAATGCTGAAATGTAAATGCATGTATAGTAAACAAAACACATACATAAGATTAAGTGCTCATGACACTAGTATTTTGGTATCATAGAAAACCCCTGTTAGAAGGTAAAAACTATAGTGGGGATGAGACCCACAAAACTTCACTACTACAGAAATAAAGTTAGCCTGTTAAATATTTACAAAATGGTCACTCTGATGATCTTACCCTGTTAGGAGTAACAATAAGATTGATTATATCTACCTTGTGTGAGGATTTTGAAACACAATCTATGTGTGCACTCGGTTAAGAGATTTACAATAAGATAGTTAAGTCTACTCTGTTAAGAGATTTAGAGGCCTATTACAATTGTTAGAGAGTAACAGAAGTTTGATCTAAAATTGTACACAATGGATGTAAATTTGTAACACTCTCAAATTAATGAGGGGTTAGTAGCACCAATTCACAATGGGGAAAATTGATGAGAAACAAGCTACTAATAACGAAACTAGGAATCAATAAAATGTACAAGAAAATAAGAGGAAAACAAATGAATGAAAACCCAATTGCTTGAAGCTTCTATTGTCTCTCTCTACTCCTTCTGAAATGTTGTTTGTGTGATGATTAGTATTGGTGTGGGCAGCATCTATGACTTGGGAGGATTGAGAATTTGATATTGAATGCATGTGTGATCGTAAGTTGGCTTGATGATTGAACCAATCTGACAGAGTAATGGCGCACGTGAGCTTGAAATCCTGGATCCTTTAAATGGTTATGAAGGGTTTGTTATATAGGAATTGAGAATGAGATGAATGGTTGAGATCAATCATAGAGATAGGAAGATGAACGGTTGAGATCAAAGCAAACTGGAGAAACCATCAGTAAACTCCACCTCTTCAACTGAGAGAGAGGAGATAGAGTTTGGTTAACTGAAGAGCTAATTTTGATTTACCTTTTAGAACTGAAGAGGTGGGTGGAGAAACCCATGTGAATAGAAGAGATGGGTGGAGTAACCCATGTGATTTAATTAAAGTTATCTCTTTGAGGATAAATGAATATTTAATTTATTTTTGAAATTAAAGTTTTCAACATGGAGATAATTGAATTCTTTTTGATTTAGAATTGCATTATTGAATGAAATTAAATTAATTTAATTAGTAAGCTTAAATATTTCATTTTAAACTTTAGGAAATTGAATTTAATTAATTAATTAATGGAAATTAATCAATTATGGTTATTTAATTAAATAAAATTAATTATTTAATTAATTTTGGGAGTTTGATTAGATTATTTGGGGAATGAATTTAGAACAAAATTGATGATTAATTAACGATTAAAAAACCATTAATTAATAGATGAAAATTAGTGTTTTAAATGTCAAGTTGCAAGTTTGTCCATTTTAGGGTGTCTACATTTGCCCCTCTTTGATGCATTGTGGCTTGTCGCAGTGTTTCAAACATTTTTTTGTTTTGATCCTTTCCTAGCTTGCCCTTGCAATAGCAGGTGTATTTATGCCCCCTCAATAAATTTGAGTGAAAAGTCGCGAGATGAGCGTTAATTTGTTGAAACTGCAAATTAATAATCTGGGTTTCTGTTTGATTTTGAAAATGCTTCATTATGCCCCTAATATTGAGTGTTGAAGTTTCCGGGGTTCGGGAAGATAAATTTGAGGTCATGGAGGAATTAGGTTTTTTCTAAACCTTTATAAATATCTAAGTGAGTCATTCATTTGTTACTTTACACTCTTTGAGCTTTGGATCATTGGTAAGTTTGTCTCTTGTTTTATCTTTGTTTTTCTATGTTTATTGAGATATGGCGAGCATTCCTGGGGTCGTGCACGTGTCTGATCAGGTTCGTACTTTTTTTCATCTAGCTGGCATAGGATTTCTGGTGAGTGGCCTTGTCCCTTTATCATTAATGCTTCATTTATTGCATTTTGAAAAAGTAGGTTTTTTGTAAGTGCCACAAATAGTGTAAGAGTACCACAATTGTTTAATGAATGTTGCAATTGACCTGTCTGTACTTTTTTAGCATGCACTATGACTTGTCTTATATTCTTCTTCTGACTTGATACTAATATTTTGCTTGCTATTGTTTTGCAGCAGTATGCTGGGACTATTCTGCGTTGTCAAGAGCTGAGACCTACTGGTTTAGTGTTACGCTTCCATCTTTCTGAGACAGAGATGGGTATACTGAGGGAGTTAGGTCTTTAATGGGTGTGTTATATGCACAAGATCATGAACAATAGGGGTATGATCTCTTCTTTATTAGAGAGGTGGCATTCAGACACATGCACTTTTAGTTTACTGACTAGCGAGTGCATAGTTACTCTGGAGGATGTTTATCACATATTGCAGATTTTGATTTAGGGCACCCTTGCATAGTATGACCAAGACTTTGGTGTCACTGCTCTGTCCAAGCTATCCGGTCTTCCCAAGGATCAGTTAGGCATTTCTGATCCTTATGATATCCTGTGGTCTAGATTGGGCATGGGTTTAGACCAATTGACTACCTTGTTAGGTAGTTTGATTTGTGGGATCTTGTGTCCCATTCATTGGCAACACGGATTCTATATCAGTTTTGGTGCTTGCCTTTAGGGTATGGTGAGAGACCATACTTTATACATTTGGGGCCCATGCATGTTGGTCCACATGTATTTCCATATGTTCTATTCAACATACCTTGGAGGTAAGTCTCTTAGTTGCGGAGCCACTCTCTTACAGATATGGGCATGGGAGCATATTGATGTGTGTAGGCCCGTAGATGCTCATGATCTTACTCCAGGGAGACCATATGTGTTCATGTATGACTATGATATTGTTCAGTCTCGTATGCGACATCTGATGTATCAGCGACAGCAGCTCAATATGATGCCATATTTTATCTGGAGACCATATAAGGATTGTCCTATGTGGGATGGGAAGGATGATCATCTTCCATTTTGTTAGAAGAGGAGGTTTCTGATTAGGCATGCAGGCCGACATGTGCATATGATTGACTTCCACAACATCGATAGGGTGTTGCGGTAGTTCGACGAGAGACAAGATGTCTTCATATGCCTACTTTGCTTGGAGATCGAGGGATACCACTCTGTGGTGTGCTGTCATTCCTCTAGATGTTGTCATCATAGAGTTCATTGGTCTATTTCCTGTTGCATGGAATTTTTTCTCAACCACTATTGATGCTAGTATGTATTTTGATTCTTCCTCTACCTAATGTATTTCTCTTTTTTGATTTGTCCCAATGGAGCTATCTTTTTTGTTGTGTTAGACGTAGTTATCTTCTCCGCTTTGTTATATGTAGCTATTTTTTTTATTATTCTTGTATGTTTATCATGTATATGATACTAATGTATGAACTTGTTTTTTATAGGCACGACTCCATAGTATGATGCTTGGTGGAAGCAGTCTCGTCTTGATCCACTAATTGATGTATCTCATCTCATTGTTGGTACCATTCTAAGGAGACCTCAACAAGGTCAAGGTAGAGGGAGAGATGGAGGTAGAGATAGAGGTTATGATGGTGGAGGGAGGGATAGAGGGAGAGATAGAGGTAGGCAGCCATCATGGAGGGCGGGGGAGAGATAGAGGTCGGGATGGTGGTCGGGGGAGGGATGGTCGTCATGGTGGCGGGGATGAGGGAAATGATCTTGGTCCTAGCAGTTCTGGTGGTGGGGTGAGGACTAGGGGTGGACATGGTAGTAGGTGGGTTGGATTGGGTGTCATCCTCAAGGAGGAGGCTTTAGAGGAGGAGGCACCTTAGTTGGTTTGGAGAGTGCGTTGTCGCACTACTACTGTGTGATGACATGTAACTGATTAAATGTTTGATAATGTTAAGTTTAAGATAATGCAAGACATTAAATCAGTTAATGGTTTGTATTATCATTGATGTCAACTTGATATCATCTATACAGTCATATACATAATGCCAAAGACTTCAGAGAACCACTGGAACAAAGGTTATTCTTTCAGCAATGCATAAAGGTCAAGTATTCACTATGTTAGTATTTTTTCTTTCTAGGCCTCTGAAAGATATTTGAAATCTTAAAAAAATATATGACCCCTTAATTCCTATTGACACTATGACTAAATCAAGGGAAAAAACACTAATTGATGAGGTTCCAGATAACACTAGGGATACCTATTACCACCTCCTTCTTTTTTGAGATCCACTAACTCAGGCAGGTTTTACCTATGACTGATTACTGTTTTAACAGTATCTTTAGAGTGGATTGAACCTTATGTGCTAGATGATCTATTTTAGAAGGACATGTATATAACAATACAGATGACTATGATTATTCTGAGGATAATCTTGACAATCCAAATCAGTATCTTGATGATAACAGACAACAACATGATTAGGAAATACATTCTTGTTTCCTTTTGCAATTCTTGTGAATTAAGGAGGAATAACCTATTTGATTTACTCTTCAAGAAATAAAAAAACTTCAACTATGACCTTTAAGTACACAATTGATTTTACCAAAATACTCTGAAAGTGATTGATTTAAATAGTTTTCAATGCTTGGATGATGATGAATCACTTGACAAACTTTAGACCAATGCCTATCTTTGGGCAATAGAGTCAAAAGATGTAAATCCATAGAGATATATGAACCAAAATACTGTAGGATGCCTTAAAACATACATACAACTTAGATGAAATGCCTTCCAAACTTATCCTATCACTTCTACAATATTGTATCAAATCCTCAGTTGTTGCAGTACTCTCTTAAACTACTCACAAAGTTTGATTCTCCCCTTAGAAGAAGCTTGCAAATAAGTAAATAGCTACCTTATAGCCAATATGTTTAATATGACTTAAAAATTAAACATAAAAGAGTGCATACAATAAGAAAAGACACAACAACAATGTAGAATAGAATTACACTATATTTTTATTCATATATTCTGCTTCAAGTACATATAAAGGCTTAAAAAGCTCAAAACATAGACAGAAATCAAAAAGTCTGTCTTCAATTATATTTCACCCCCCCACTTTACAATTACAACCTTGGTCCTATATATAGGTCCTTAACCATCTTGGAATCCTTTATTTTAGGATGCAACAAGATTCAGATGGTTTAAGGAACCTAACCCTAAAAGAACAGAAAAAGACAAAATAAGAGAATTTGGAAGCGGTGGGAGGACAAAAATAGAGGATGTAGATCTGATATTCTTTGTCTCTTCTGGAATCTGGCACCTTTGTCTGACAGTATTCAGGGTAGCTTCTAATGGTTACATTAAGACTAAGTGACTTCCATTATAGGCTAACCTACACTCATCGCTATTTATAGCTAACCTCCCTGTGCTCATTGGTCAGGCGCCAAGTGTTCCTTTCTACTCTTCATCGAGAATTTCCTCTTCAATCACAGACTTCTTCTTTTTTTCCCTATTCATTAGCTCCCATGCTATCACTTCATCATCTGCTAGCCACTTGAAGTCCTGAGTACCTTGTACTTGTGCCTTTTGTCTCTCCCATCTAACATCTGTGATACTCTTAACATCCATTAAAAACTTATTAATGTTTGTTCCTACCTTAAAGGTTTCATCTAATATCTTATTAAATCCTTCAACATCCAAATCTGATCCAAACATAAATGCCTCATTATTAGGCATTTTGCTGTCAAATTCATTCCTCTAGGCATCTAAGGCCTTTACCTGATTATCTTCTCCTCTTAGGGAAGGAACAAATCTATTAAAATCTGCAGAAAAGAGGCTCAATTTAACCTCTATTTGATTCAATTTGCCTTTGAAAAATGAGAGAGAAACATTAACCTTTTTGATCTCATCTTCCACCTCTGTTACTATCTCAGGAAAATCTGATCTTAGGGTTTGCAAAGAAGCAAGCTTTTCAAACAACTGAACCCTGGAAGACCATTTGGTAAAACAGGGGTTCAATATAGTCAGATACCCCATCACCTCATCATGCAAAGATGGCAACTTATTATAAGCATTAAGGAAAACATCAGTTTTATCCTTTAATATATTAATCCTATGTTGTAAAATGCCCCTAAATGCATTCAAAGCAATTTCATTTTTCTTCTCTCCTACATCCTCTTTCTCAACCACTTCTTTTGACTTTGCCTTCTCCTCAATTTGCAAAGGTGGCTGTGAAGGCACATACACCACCTCAGGCTTCTCCTCTAATTCTTTCAATAATCTTTCAATTACCTGACCTTGCCAGTGTATTTTGATGTGGCACATATCTCGGTCTTTGGCCAATGCACCGGTCTCCTCTATCAATGTGCTACACTTATCAAACAGCTGCTTAGTCTTGTCCTCATTCAAGTGTGCCCAATGTGTCATGATCTGGGATATTTCCAAATCCCTTGTATTCTGTATTGACCAGACCATTTGATTTCCTACCATGTTTTCTTCAATGTTTACCAGCTAAGGTTTTTGGTCCTTAGGGAAAAGGCTCCACATGGCAAAGGCCTGATATTTTGGTCTATACCCAAATCCTTTAATCATATCTCCCATTTTCACTTCACTTGTCATCTTCAAATCTGGCTGCTTTTGTATCTGATCAATTATGAAGGCAGAAGCCAAATCCCAACCTTCGGCAAGCAACATGCCACTACTCAATACCATTTTTCTAGCCTCATCAGGCGATGCCCTCACTATCTGGGTCATATGATTGTAAGGCCACTAGGGCCTTATTTTTCACTGTCTGCTCCCCATCAACATTCAATTGAGCTCTAATTTTCTCCCTTTTGTACCACCTTAGGAAGTCTTTAAACTCCTCATTTTTGATGAAATTATCATCATTCAAAAACTATTGTTGATGTATCAACCTCTCATCAATACAAGCCTTAAGAGGTAATTCAATATTTTCCTCCATGTCAAGTTGCTTTTGCATGCCCTACCTAATCAATTTCCTTAGGTTATGGTCATATAACCTATTCCCAGGAACAAGGGCACTTTCTCTATCCTTTTTCTTTTCTACCCTCTCAACTGAAGGCTGGCCTACTTCCATCTTTTGCCTTTTGGCTGAAGGCTCCTCTATATCATAAGGTTGTGTGGCCTCTATGAAGTCAACAATGTGGCCCTCAACTCCTTGCAACTATGGTATCTCTGCAATATTTTGCTGAGGTTGAACATATCTAGTTGGACAAGCATAGTCATTGCCACTGCTGCTATCATACTTAGACTCTGAATGATCTGGCTCTTGGGATCCTTTCTTGTCAAGAACATTCTCAAGCTATTCTCAAAGCACATAAAAAATGTCAATCATGGCTTTTATTCTGTCAAAATATGACAAATCAGGGTAGAAACCTCCAAAAGCCAATCCATTTCTTTTGATTTGTGTTTATAGGTTCAACAATTCCTAAATCCTTGATCTCCTTATCTTGATCTCATCCTCATCAAGGAGGTTTATTGTTGCATCCTCTTCAATACACTTACAATGGACATTTGTATTTGGGATTGTAGGTGTATACAACCTTCTAACTAATGCCATAAAACCTTTAGGATCAATGTATCTATATGAGGCTGCCCCCATTCTGCAACTTTCCAACCACTGGATGACTAAATCAATGACAAGTTTGCCAATAGTAAAATTGGAAATTCTGAACTATCTAGGGGTTAAGGTCCCCTTCTTGTGTGATGCAAAGTGCTCATTATCTGTTAATAATAATTGCCATATAAATTCCATGGCAGCCACTCTTGTTGGTACATGGTAGGGAAAGATATGAGCTAGATATATACATCCATATACCCTTACTATGGTAAAATTCTCCTCCAAGAAGAAATCTCCCCAATTATGGTCTCCCTCCCATTTATCTAAATATTCATTAGGCCTTAGTAGTTGCATAATCTTAATTGGGAGCCTTGTCCTGCTAATACCCATGCTCTGTACTATTGGATACAAAATCCAATTCTGGAATGCACAGTAGTCACAGTCCTTGGATTTATAATTCCAAATCTTAACTCAAAACTGAATGGGATTAGGTCCGTCTCGAAAAACCCTTTGAGGAATCAAATTATTCACATGCATGATCACAAAATTAAAATGCAATAGGAGATGCACAAGGATTGAGTAAAGGAATAACTTGGGTTCTTTCTCCTTAGGATACTTCATTTTCTTCTGAGTTGCTATAAATCCCTCGTGCATCTTGTCAATGATATGTTGTATGTAGTCATAGCTGGTGCTAGAATGCACCTCCTATAAATCCAGCACCATCATTAATATTATGGCATTAATCTTCTCTACATCCCCATCTATCCCTAACACTCTACACAGGGTATAGGAGACGTACTTAATGTAGAAAAGAAGGTCCTTGAAGTAATACGGGGCTGTCCTAGACATAGGAGAAAGATGGTTTTTTATCTCCTTGAGCATGTGTTTTTGTAATTGTCCCCTAGCAATACCAGGCTTCAAATTGTACCTCGCCTCTTGCTTAGTAATGTAAATCTTGGTAGACATAGTACTATACAAGCCAAAAGCTTGCATAAATGAATTTCTATTTAGGATGAGTAGGTTAGTGCCATCATTTCTCTTAATTGTCTTAGACAAGACATCATAATGACTGGAAAGGCCTAAGAACAAATCTACATCTATGTAAACATCAGGAACAATCAATCTTGCCAAACCACAGGTCCAAGGGTTTGATACTGGGATGGCTTTATCAGAATTTTTGTAGAAGTAGTTAAAGAGGGAAAATCCTATAGATCCTAGAGTATCAGCATCCCTGATGTCATAGTAGTCATCAATAAGCACATTAGCATTTTCCCTCCTATTCTGAGTTGAACCCGGAAGCAATCTGAGGAATTCATCTGAGTAATTTCATTTCCCCTTAGCCTCTTCATCTATCTCTTCACTTCTCCCACTGGTAGAAGCTACACTAACTGCTTTACTCATCTTTGTTGTGTTTCAATCCCTTTTTCTTCACCGATATTGAAACAAATCTCCTTTCAAGACTCACTTTACTTCTCTATGCATAGTTCTCAGAAAATCAAAACCTTCTGATCAATTGAGTACTCTGCAACTTATCTAATTTCTTCTCTCTTCTCAGAATACCTAGCACTTCTTCATTTTGAGATTCATAAAGCAAGATAAGTTAAAATGAACCTTCAATCAGTTCTTTATGGTAACTGTTCCAAGTACATGGCTCATCATTTGAAAAATCATCAATTCATGTCTTCAATTCAACATGCTACAGAATTAATTGAAAACCTAGCCATAGCCCATGAGTGTGACAGGAAATCAAATTCATATATGGGTATCTTCAGAGAAAACCTTATAAAATTTGAAGGTGATGACATGTCTCTATGTGATTGGCTCTTTGTCATACATCTCATCTACCTTTTTTACACAGTAATCAATATCCAAGCTTGTCATTGGACGCTGAATGATTCATGTTGTCATGTTAGCCACTGCCACCTTTTCTTATGATTTCATATCTAGTGACTACATGACTATGTATAATCTCCTTTTCGCTAACCCAAGTCTTTAACCCTTGATTATTCTAGTGACCTAGCGACCATGTTACTTTCTCGGTCTTGGTTAGCCACAGTTTACTTCTGGCAATCATGCGGCTGTGCAAATCAAAGTCGCTGGATGAAAAGTCTAACTCATATTTTACTCAGAGACTCCGCAACTGATAGTTACCTTTAGCCCTTTACGGTTATCTCCATGTTGCCAAAAGTTTATTTTCCTTTCAGAGACCCTGCGACTACCCTTGGTCGCTTAATCGTTGAACACAAATGTTAAGTGACAAAACATTTAGAGACAATGCGACAAGCACTTTTACCCTTCAGTTCATCTAGAGACTACACGACATACCCTTATCTCCAAGTCTTGAGTACTTTTTCCTTGGGAATCTTATATTCTGAGACTTTGTGACCATCGTAGGATCTTTAATTATTTGCATCTGACGGCTCCCGCCAAATCACTGAGTAATTTACTATACCCTCAGATTTTCTAGAGACTACATGACAACAAAGGTTTTTACACTTAGTCTCTTAATCACTGAATGATCTTTTTCCATTGGGAGACTATGCGACAAGCTTATTAATCAACTCACATTTGGACATGTTTCTCCTTCATCACTTGTCTCTGTATCGCTGAATGGAAAGTTGACTCAACATCTCAATCTCGTGACAACCTGACTGTGTTATCTCTCAAATTGCATATGGTTAGTCATGAAGTCTCAGCATCTCTTCCTTAACCGCCATCCCATTTGGAGACTATGTGACATAATCTTTGCATTACTTACTTAACTGTAGACTAATTTAGAAACTATGCGACATGAAGAAATTTCCAAGTCTCGCAACAAATCACTAACTGCTGGTCTTTTCTCACGACACCGCGACTCATCTGTGGGCCCAGTCACAAATTGTTAACCTGTCTACTCATTTAAAGACTACACGACTGAAGTGATCTGACAAGTCTCTTAAGGCTAAAGGAATATTCCAATTCTTTGAGAGACATCCCGACATAAGCTAATCACCAAGTCTTGAGGAAAAAAGGAATATGATATCCAGATTACACGACTAGGCGACCAAGCTTTAAACACATGACTTAAGTTATTTTAAAAAAGGTAACGCAAAAATAGAAGTAAGATAATAATCTTAGGGTTTTTCTCAATTTTGGCCTATAAAACAAGACCTAGGGTTTCGAGGTTTTGCATTTTCACAGAGATTTTGACCTAAAGACCCTAAGAATTCAACTGGGAAATTACAAGGAACTGAAAGACCTCTGGGTTTAGGAAAGAAAAAGCATGAGGATCACAAAACTTATTGTAGATAGACCAAAACTAGGAATACAACCAACAGTGGCTCTAATGAGGATTGATTAAACACAATTTATGGCAGAGAACCAAAAAATCTCTGGTTGCAGACCTTTTCAAAAAATGGAGCAAAACACTCGAAGCAGAAAGGGAAATATTTACAGAAATTTACAAACAAAAAAGGGAAATATTTACATATGATACATATTCACTTGTGCATTGCTTTGATCTTTACTTAAAGAAATGCTTCAAGAATTGCCCATGCATAGGCAACTCAAAACTTTCTCCCTCCATATTCTTTAATAAATATGAGTCTTTGCCAAAATTTTCTGAAACAACAAAAGGTCCTAGCCATAAGGACTCAAATTTATTCTGCTTACCTTTGTCCTCTGCCTTTGCATTCCATTATAGAACTAAGTCACCATCCTGGAACTTTCTCTCAGTAGCCCTTTTATCAAACAGATACTTCATCTTTTTCTATAATTTCATGTTTTCTCTTTGACTATTTCTCCTTGCTTCATCCAATTCAATCAACTGTGTCATTCTATCTTGCATATTGTTAGAGACATCTAAATGTTCTTATTGTATGAATTGGCATACTGGTAATAGATTGTTAATTGGCAATCTTTCTTGTAAACCATATACCAACTCAAAAGGAGACTTACCAGTTGCCTTCTTGAGTGTTATCCTATCAGCCCAAAGAGCTAATTTTAATTTTGTGTGCCATGTTCTTTTATTTTGTTCCAGAGTCCTCTTCAGTATCTTCAATATACTTTTATTGCTAGACTCAGCTTGTCCATTAGCCTGTGGGTGGTATGGGGATGAGGATGATATTGTAATCCCATACCTTTCATAGAAAGTTGTCATTTCTTCTGATCTGAAACTCATAGCATTATCCATTACTAACTTATTAGGCACACCAAACCTGGTTAAAATATTCTCCAAGAGAAACTCAGTAACCACCTTGCTTGTTGCTTTCCTTGTAGGGATAGCTTCAATCCATTTAGTAAAGTAATCTATGGCAACCAATATCCAACTATGCCCTGAACTAGACTTTTCCTAAAATTCACCAATAAAGTCAATCCCCCACATAGCAAAAGGAGTTTCAGTGCTTACTGGATTTAGCAACATAGCACCTGCAAATTTTAGTTTATTGGAAAACCTTTGACATGGTTCACATTTCCTAACATGTATATAAGTATCTTTGAACAAAGTAGGCCAATAATACCCTGCCCTTAAAATATTATGGGCGGTGGTCTTAGCAGAAAAGTGACCTCCACATTCCCCTTCATGCATCTCAGTCAAAAATTTTGCAGCTTGGTATCTATCAAGGCATAACAATAGTACACCATTCTTATCTTTCCAAAACAAGTCACCTTGGATCAGAATATACCTTTGAGCTTGCAATTTCAGACTCCTCTTCTGATTTTCAAACAAATGACCAGGACACTTAGCATTTTTGAGAAAGAAAACAATATCAGTATAATATGGTTGCCTTTCTATACTAGTAATGGCTTGGTCATGTATTTCTGTCTGATTTAACTGTACTAAATCTAGGTTCTCCTCTTTCATGAGCTTTTCCAAGCCTTTTCCTCTTATCAACTTGGTGATATTGATCTCAAGATTGAATTCTTGAATTCTTGTAATCCACTTACACCTCTTACCAGTTACCTTTGACTATGTAAGGATATCCTTTACTGCTGAATGAGGAACATAGGCCTGCACCTTAGCACAAACCAAATAGGGCCTGAATGATTTCACAGCATTTACCAATGCATAAGCTTGTTTTTCCATTATTTCATAGTTAAGCTCTACTGCCTGCAAGGATTTACTATGAAAATCTATGGGATGTTCAAATCCTTGTTCATCCTTTTGAAGGAGAATAGTAGCAATTGTATGGAATGATGCAAGTGAAAACAAAGAGAAAGGCTTAGTATAATCAGAAGGTTTCAAAACTGGGGCTTCTTGTACTGATTTCTTTATTTTTTCAAATGCCTACTGGGCTTCTTCATTCCAAACAAACTTAACATCCTTCTTTAATAATTTGACAATGGGTTTAACAATTTCTGCAAAATTTACAATTAATCTTAGGAGAAAGTTTATCTTTCCTAAGAAAGATTGCACACCTTTTAAATTATTTGGAGCAATCACCTTTTGAATTTATTCTACTCTCTCAGGGTCTATTCTTACCCCTTCTCTAGATACTATATGTCCCAGAAACTTCCCTTCTGTGACTGCAAAATGGCACTTCTTGGGATTTAGTGAGACACCATATTCCAATGCTCTATTAAAAATCTTACCCAAGTGATCACAATGATCAATATCCTTTTTGGAATAGGCATTTAATTCATCTTGATAAATAACCATGAAGAGATCAATGAATTCTTTAAAAGTAACATCCATAGCTCTCTGAAAAGTTGCCCCTACATTTATTAATCCAAAAGACATTCTGATATACACATATGTTCCCCATGGAGTAGTAAATGTAGTTTTATACTACTCTGACTCTCTGACTAAAACCTGGTTGTAACCTGAAAAACCATCCATCATTGACAACAACTTACAACCAGTCACCTTATGCAACATTGCTTCCATATTGGGCAGTGAATAGTTATCTTTCAATGAAGCAATATTGAGGTTTCTGAAATCAACACAAAGTCGGATGTCACCATTCTTCTTTCTAACTGGCACTATATTTGATACCCATGTTGAATGTCTAATGGGCTGGATTATCCCAGCATCTTTGAGTTTCATCAACTCTTGCTACATCTTGGGAGCCAACAAGGGGTTAATAGGCCTTTGTTTTTGCCTAAATGGCTTTACATCTGATTTCAATGGGATTTCATGTTGAAAAAGGTCTTCTTTGTATGCTTTCAAATCCTCATATGACCAAGCAAAGACATGTTTGTATTTTCTCAGTAACTTGATTAGATTTGTTCTAATGTGAGGATCTAAACCTTTCCCAATATAAACTATTTGAGGACTATTTTTAGATCCTAAGTTTATCTCTTCTAGATCCTCAATCTTGGCATTTCTTAACTTTGATGATTCATTTTACTGACTTATAAACAATGCTTCAAGCTCAACCAGTCCCCTAGTAATATGCTTAGAACTTAATTGGACAACTTCATTTCCAAAGATGTAATCTTTTCCATCATCATGTTCCAGTAAGGAGCTACAATCTATACTCTGGTTCTCATAATGGTCTAAGCATTGCATGAACCTCAAAATATCTTGATCATCCTGGAACACTTGCCAGTTGTATATGTTGTCCGTAACAACTGGTCTTGTTTTAACTTCTAGTATTGATACCCCATGTAAGGTCAAATCATCATTTTTCAAAGCAACATTTGATAGAAAATTAGCCATAATATTTTTTGACCTTTCTAACCAACTTATATCAAAGGCATCAAACATTTCAAGTTGATCCAAAATAGCATATTTGTACATTTTCAATCTGTCATTTTTTACAGCATATTTGGATCTGACTTGTGCTATCACTAACTCATAATCACCATAAACCTTTAAACATTTTATGCCATGTTTAATATCAATTTCAAGTCCTAAGAATAAAGCCTCATACTATGCAGTATTGTTTGTACATTGGAAGGCTAACAAAAATGAGTACTTAAAAGTTGTACCTGATGGAGATATTAACAATACTCCTGCCCCTGATCCTTCTTTAGAGAAAGCAACATCAAAGTACATCTTCCACAATCCATCTTCCTGCATGATTAAATCCCTGTTCAAAGGGTCAGCCTTTTGATCTTGACAATAAAGTTCACCCTTTTGCATCCTAAAATTTTCCATGTCTATGTCAATGCAACAATTAACATTAGTGTCCTCAAATTTCTCTATCATGTGGGGAGTTCTACTCTCCCTTAAGACCTTAACATTCTCTCCAGCAATGTTGAAAGTAGCATATG
>MU227529.1:928933-953536 GCA_018584345.1 Thuja plicata | reverse complement strand
TAATCATATCAAACAACATTAAATACATTATACGTCATTAACAAATATACTTTCAGTTTTGTGATCTTATTAACCTATTGAGAAGCAGGAATCGAAGTTATCAGTTCTCTGTTACAGGAAGCCTCTAGGAAGACCTTGAAGACAAGTTTAAAGTGCAGGTCCACCAGCCTTGATTCCGTGGAATCAGAATTGCAGGAGGTTGTTCAAACCTCGTTCATTGGCAAATCGATCTTATCCATCTTTGTTGGATAAAAGAAATCCTCTAGAAGTCCAATCTATCGATTTGAGCACCAATAGGACATATTATTGTGGGGCCACTAGGGCCTCATTTTTCATTGTCTCCTCCCCATCAACATTCAATTGAGCTCTAATTTTCTCCTTTTTGTACCACCTTAGGAAGTCTTTAAACTCCTCAGTTTTGATGAAATTATCATCATTCAAAATTTTTTGTTGATGTATCAACCTCTCATCAGTACGAGACTTAAGAGGTAATTCAACATTTTCCTCCATGTCAAGTTGCTTTTTCTTGCCCTGCCTTATCAATTTCCTTAGGTTATGGTCATATAACCTATTTCCAGGAACAAGGGCACTTGCTCTATCCTTTTTCTTTTCTTGCCTCTCAACTAAAGGCTGGCCTACTTCCATCTTTTTCCTTTTGGGTGAAGGCTCCTCTATATCATAAGGTTGTGTGGCCTCTATCAAGTCAACAATGTGGCCCTCAGCTCCCTGCAACTGTGGTATCTCTACAATATTCTGCTGAGGTTGAGCATATCTAGTTGGATGGGCATAGTCACTGTCACTGCTACTATCATACTTAGACTCTAAATGATCTGGATCTTGGTCTCCTTTCTTGTCAAGAACATTCTCAAGCTGTTCACAAAGCACATAAAAATTGTCAATCATGTCTTTTATTCTGTCAAAATATGACAAATCAGGGTAGAAACCTCCAAAATCCAATCCATTTCTTTTGATTTATGTTTGTAGATTCAACAATTCCTGAATTCTTGTTCTCCTTGTCTTGATCTCATCCTCATCAAGGAGGTTTCTTGTCACATCCTCTTCAATAAACTCACACTGGACATTTGTATTGGGGATTGTAGGTGTATACAACCTTCTGACTCCTGCCATAAAACCTTCAAGATCAATGTATTTGTATGAGGCTGCCCCCATTCTGCAACTTTCCAACCACTAGCTGACTGAATCAATGGCAACTTTGCCAATAGTAAAATTGGAAATTCTGAACTGTCTAGGGGTTAAGGTCCAGTTCCTGTGTGATGCAAAGTGCTCATTATCTGTTAATAATAATTTCCATATAAATTCCATGGAAGCCACTCTTGTTGGTACATGGTAGGGCAAGATATGAGGTGGATGTATACATCCATATACCCTTATTATGGTAAAATTCTCCTCCAGGAAGAAATCTCCCCAATTATGGTCTCCCTCCCATTTATCTAAATATTCATTAGGCCTTAGTAGTTGCATAATCTTAGTTGGGAGCCTTGTCCTGCTAATTTCCACGCTCTATACTATTGGATACACAATACAATTCTAGAATGCACAGTAGTCATAGTCCTTGGATGTATAATTCCAAATCTTTACTCAGAACTGAATGGGATTAGGTCCGTCTCAAAAAACCCTTTGAGGACTCAAATTATTCACATCCATGATCACAAAATTAAAATGCAACAAGAGATGCATGAGGATGGAGTAATGGAAGAACTTGGGTTCTTTCTCCTTAGGATTCTTCATTTTCTTCTGAGTTGTTATAAATCCCTCGTGCATCTTGTCAATGATATGTTGTATATAGTCATAGCTAGTGCTAGAATGCACCTCCTGTAAATCTAGCACCATCATTAATATTTTGGCATTAATCTTCTCTACATCCCCATCCATCCCTAACACTCTACATAGGGCATAAGCGACGTACTTAATGTAGAAAAGTAGGTCCTTGAAGTAATATGGGGCTATCCCAGACATACGAGAAAGATGGTTTTTTATCTCCTTGAGCATGTGTTTTTGTAATTGTCCCCTAGCAATACCAGGCTTCAAATTGTACCTCGCCTCTTGCTTAGTAATGTCAATCTTGGTAGACATAGTACTATACAAGCCAAAAGCTTGCATAAATGAATTTCTATTTAGGATGAGCAGGGCAGTGCCATAATTTCTCTTTATTGTCTTAGACAAGACATCATAATGACTGGCGAGGCCTAAGAACAAATCTACATCTATGTAAACATCAGGAACAATCAATCTAGCCAAACCACAAGTCCAAGGGTTTGATACTGGGATGGCTTTATCAAAATTATTATAGAAGTAGTTAAAGAGGGAAAAATCTATAGATCCTGGAGTATTAGCATCCCTGATGTCGCAGTAGTCATCAATAAGCACATTAGCATTTGCCCTCCTATTCTGAGTTGAACCCAAAAGTAATCTGAGGAATTCATCTAAGTAATTTCATTTCCCCTTAGCCTCTTCATCTATCCCTTCACTTCTCCCACTGGTAGAAGCTACACTAACTGCTTTACTCATTTTTTTGTGTTTCAATCCCTTTTTCTTCACTGATATTGAAACAAATCTCCTTTCAAGACTCACTTTACTTCTCTGTGCACAGTTGTAAGATAATCATAACCTTCTGATCAATTAAGTACTCTACAAATTATCTAATTTCTTCTCTCTTCTTAGAATACCTAGCACTTCTTCATTCTAAAATTCTGAAAGCAAGATAAGTTAAAATGAACCTTCAATCAGCTCTTTATGGTAACTATTCCAAGTACATGGCTCATCATTTGAAAAATCATCAATTCATGTCTTCAATTCAGCATGCTACGGAATTAATTGAAAAAATAGCCGTAGCCCATGAGTGTGATAGGAAATAAAATTCATATATGTGTATCTTCACAGAAAACCTTATAAAATTTGAAGGTAATGACATGTCTCTATGTGATTGTCTCTCTGTCATACATCTCAGCTACCTTTTTTACATAGTAATCAATATCCAAGCTTGTCATTGGATGCTGAATGATTCATGTTGTCATGTCAGCCACTACCACCTTTTCTTATGATTTCATATCTAGCAACTACACGACTGTGTATAATCTCCTTGTCACTAACCCAAGTCTTTAACCCTTGATTCTTTTGGAGACCTAGCGACCATGTTACTTTCTTTGTCTTGGTTAACCACAATTTACTTCTGGCGATCATGCGACTGTGCAAATCAAAGTCGCTGGATGAAAAGTCTAACTTGTATTTTACTCAAAGACTCCGTGATTGACAGTTACCTTTAGCCCTTTACAGTTATCTCCATGTCACTAAAATTTTATTTTCCTTTAAGAGACCCCACGACTACCCTTGGTCGCTTAATCGCTGAATGCAAATGTTAAGTGACAAAACATTTAGAGACAATGCAACAAGCACTTTTACCCTTTGGTTCATCTGGAGACTAGGTGACATACCCTTATCTCCAAGTCATGAGTACTTTTTCCTTGGGACTCTTTCATTTAGAGACTTTGTGACCACTGTAGGATCTTTATTTATTTTCATCCGACAGCTCCTGCCAAATCGCTGAGTAATTTACTATACCCTCAGATTTTCTGGAGACTACGCGATAACACAGGTTTTTACACTTAGTCTCTTAATCACTGAATGATCTTTTTCCATTGGGAGACTATGCGACAAGCTTATTAATCAACTCACCTATGGACACGTGTCTCCTTCATCACTTGTCTCTGTATCATTGAATGGAAAGGTGAGTCAGCATCTCAATCCTGCAACAACCCGACTATGTTATCTCTCAAACTGCATATGGTTAGTCACAAAGTATCAGCATCTCTTCCTTAACCACCATCCCATTTGGAGACTACGCAACATAAGGTTTTAATTACTTACTTAACTGTAGACCAATTCAGTGACTATGCAACATGAAGAAATTGCCAAGTCTTGCAAAAAATCACTAACTGCTGGTCTTTTCTCGCGACACCGTGACTCATCTGTGGGCCCTATCACAAATTGCTGACCTGTCTGCTCATTTGGAGACTACACAACTGAAGGGCTCCACCAAGTCTCTTAAGGCTAAAGGAATATTCCAATTCTTTGAGAGACATCCCAACATAAGCTAATCACCAAGTCTTGAGGAAAAAAGCAATATGCTATCCAGATTACGCGACTAGGCGACCAAGCTTTAAACATATGACTTAAGTTATTTTCAAAAAGGTAACGCAAAAATAGAAGTAAGATAATCATCTTATGGTTTTTCTCATTTTTGGCCTATAAAACAAGACCTAGGGTTTTGAGGTTTTGCATTTTGACAAAGATTTTGACCTGAAGACCCTAAGAATTCAACTAGGAAATTACAAGGAACTGAAAGACCTCTAGGTTTAGGAAAGAAAAAGCATGAGGATCACAAAAATTCTTGTAGACAGACTAGAACCAGAAATACAACCAACACACTAAGTGATAAATAACAATGACGAAGTGCACACCATCAATAAAGGTAAAGAAGAAAAGTCACAGTGATACTCGATGAGCAAAAGACAGTGTTGCCCGACAAAGAAAAACCATAGTATGCCCAACAAGCTGAAAATAGAGTTTCTCGATGAGTAAAAATACAATGATGCCCATCAAATGGAGATCCCAAATCTAACTAGAGTAACACTAACAGAATAGGCAGTTGTAACCAATGACTAACTAAAGAGTTGACAGACGTGTTGATGGGTCTTTGTGATCAGGTCTGCCAATAGATGTAAGTTGTCACCAGGTACCAGAGTACTGGCCAACTTCACCTATAAAGGTTGTCCAGGAAATGAGATTCCTTGGGCCTCCAAGCACATGAGAGTTGGGTCTTGACAGTGCGGGGGCTCAGTTGGGAAATGTAATTGTTTTGTTTGAGAGAGATAGCTGGTTATCTTAACTCATCTTCTCGAGGGATTCAAGTAAGTGGTGTTTCCTGCAAGCACACATTCATTTGACAAATAAACTTCAAAAGATATTACAGAGTTAGAAATATTCCATCTACCTATAGTTATACTTAAACATTCAAAACATTGACAATGCTCTAACACACTACACTAAATACCGAAGAAATATAGAACCATCAGCTCATATTTGATCAGTAGCAAAGGAAAAGGAGGTTGTTAATCTACTTGAAGTATTAAAGCAAAGAACATAAGAACATAAAGCATAAAATACTGTCTGGACAAAGTGAAAAGACTCTTCCCCTAAAATCTTAGCCTCAGAAACAATTTCTTCTTTGATGCCAATGAGCTCTTCCATAGCGGATTTCCATGCCTCATAATTTTTGGTATCTCCCTCCCAGATGGAGATAGTAGTTTCAACCTGATGTAGAGTATTATTGGCCGTGTACAAGTTTGGGAGTGTGGATGCCAAGAAATGCCAGATGTTTCCCACCTGTTTTGTGATCCCCTCATCAACTGCCTAGGCCTTTCTTTTCATTTCCCTTAGTGAATCAATGTCTTTTTGAGGGAGTGGTACCTCAGATGCAGAGCTGCCTAGGGGAATGGTAGTAAGAGGGTGTGCGAGCTTCGTCAGCAACCCTATGAGATTGGCACTCTTTTCCTTTTCTGCCCTAAATTTTTGGGTGTCATTTTCATAATGAGCCTCCATCGCCTTGGTCACCTCCTTCAATAGGTCAAGTTCACCCTATTTCCCTCTCTTCCTTAGTGATACCTTAGTGATGGAGTACTCATCAGCCTTAGCCATTGCTTCGTCTACACCTAGGGAAGGTGTCACAATTACCGTGATTGTATCTCTGCCCGACCCAGTCTGAAGAGTATGGAATATCTAAGATTTCTTTATCTTGGGAGGGTCCTGTATTTGTACCATCATCTCCGCCAAGGAGAGATGGGCCTTGGGCGTCGCTGGGGCCTTCCTCTTGTGAGACTCCACCAACCATTGTGGTGGTAGGGGTGGCTTTGCAACTAGAATCTATTCTTGCAATTTCTCCCCAAGACCTTGTTGTGCCCCTTTGACAGTATGAGCCACTTCTAATTCCTTCCCTGTATCCTTAGGTTCACTGATGATACTTACTCTGGTGGTGCTTGTATCATTTTCCCCAGTGTCTGTATCCTTGACAATGTTATGATCATCATTTGTTTCCCAGGGGTTTCTCTCATGCTGGTGCTGCTCATCAGCCTCCATTGCTGGGATGTTATCTTCTATTGGTGTATTTTCTGGAGGTGGGGGAGGCATCGGGCCAAGATTCAAATTTTGGGCTACTGTGATCACTTCCCCAAATGTTACCTTTGGGAGTGGCATTTGGAGCACGGTAGTTGGGGTCACAGTTATTCCCATGGGTCTGGTTTCCCCAACTGATGCCATTTTCTCATCCTGCGTCTATCTGCCCTCAGTCTTTGTAACCTGTATCTCTAGGACTTCAGAGGTATCCACTTCTTCCTATCCCTTTTCTTCTTCTGCCTGGGATTCCTACTCTTGTGTAGGTTCTTGCTCTAGGAGTTTGTCCTATGCGGTGATTTCTTCCACTGACTGTATGATATCCTCTTGCAAGTTTCCAAATTCATCAATTCTAAATACATCATCAAATTCATCATGGGGAGGGGGATTCTCTAGGATGTCCTCAGGTTCTTTCTCCGGCTCCGGGGAGTCAGAAGAAATAAATTATACTTCCAGGATGCATGGCATCCCAACTTCTGACTCCACCCTTGGTTGAGAGGTAGTTTTCTTTTTATTTCTCCTGGTTACCAAAGGGGGCCCTACATCCATTAGAGTTGTCTGCTCCTCTTTTGCTCCAGCTCCTATTTCTCAGACCATTAATTCTTCTAGTGAAGGGGAAGAGGGAGGATGAATGGGCCTGGTCATGAGTACTGGGGTGGCTAATCGTGTGATTAGTTTATCTTTCATCTGCTGGGAGACCGCTAGCATCTGTTGCAGTTTCTATTTCATGGGGGTCTCAAGTAGGGTTAGTGATGGGGTCCCCATTATTATTTTTCCTTTATCCTCTCCCTGTGAAGAGGTTCCGGCCCTGTAAGTCAATCTCTGCACTATCAGGCCAACTCTGTGTGTGCTCCCTAGGCATGCCCTCTTAAAATACTTGTGGCTATGCTCAACCACATCACGAGTGATATCCTCAATATTTGGCCCCTCCTAGGCATTCCAATTTACTAGAGGGAGAGCCATCTTGTATATTCCCCTCTCTTTGTACTGAGGGTCCACTGTGGACCTGGTGTCCAAAAAGTCATTTAGGAATTTTCTAAGCTTTAGCCTCTCCATCATCCCCATTGTCATCCGAATGAAGTGCCAACTCTGGATTTCAAAATCAACTTGGAAATCTTCCCAGAAGTCCTCCATGTGGACTGTATGGGGCTCTGATGCCCGGGGAAGTGCCGTCACAATTTTTCCTAGCAGATTAAAGTTCTTCTGCACCAGCTAGAATTCTGTTAAGCTTAGGCTTTTAACCTCATTGTCTGCCTCTTTAGCTGTGGCTAGACTACACATGTAATTCCCATAAGTGATTGGGAATGGAACTTTTACCACCTTCTTTACAGTGTATAAGGTGTGTAGCTCCAACATCTATTGGCAATAGTCTAAAAGGATTATTTTGTTCCCACAGTGTTTGGGCAAAAATTAGAGTTTTCCAGAGAAGCCGGTTACCCGAATGTAAGTATGTTGCTAGAAATGGATATAATAGTAGCCATAACTTCTAACCAAATCCATGGCCTCCTTAGAGAGATGGTACCTAGCATCCTGGGTAGGTGTGAGAAGGTTTTAGTAAATGAAGGCATCGTTCACTCGGCAGAAGCTGAGGAAACTAGTCTCCAATTAGATTTGCAGGAAATAATCCTAGGGAGCCTTTTGACCTAGGCTAATCCCAAGTTCACCTGATGTGAGAAGTCCATTTGTGATGGGATGTTATTGTGCTAGGGCCTAGAGGACATAGGCCATCATATAAAATTTTGAGGTCTAGGCCACTTGAAGGAACTGCGAGTCCACATGGTTTGAAATGATGGCGGCCCAATCAAAATATTGTTCGCCAGTGGAGATGTCAAGTAGGAAGTAATACATCCATCCTGAGAATTCCCAGGCATGGGGTTGCCCAAAAATCCTTCATAATTCTATGATCCCCATCTGGATGCTTTCCTTGAATTTAGATCTGGGGATTTCCAACTTCATTCTTTTGGAATATTTCTTTGGGGTCTTCAACCACTTGTTATTCAAATATTTCTAGGCCATAACCTCTATCTATTGGAATTGTCCCAAGGCATTAGATCAAGTGACGACGATTGCTTCATCAAACTGAGGGATCCCCAAACCTTCCTGAAAAGTTGCAGTGTCTAGGGAAACCATGGGTATAGGATATTCGGTTGGGACTAGAGCGGCGAGCATGAAAGCCCAGATGGAGGAGTTGTAGTGTGCCGCGAGGGTGAGGATGAGTTCTGGGGCTTGCACAGAACATGGGAAGCAAGAAGCCTTTAGAATCCTAGATTCTCCAATGTTGATTTCTAATTGCTCCTTGGCCGTTTGCTAGATGAACATCATTTTGACCAAGGCCTGCATTTATGACCACATTCCAATGCTGGTATCGGTGACCAACTGGGCCTTGGATTCGATCTTTGATTTTGCAATAGTATTGTCCTTCAAATATTTCATGCTAAGGGGAAGTTTTTCCAGGGCCCTCTCAATCTTGGCTTTGACGGCTGCCCTGGTGACTGCCATGGTAGGGAGATCTGGGCTCCGGGGCAGAGAGGATGCAGATGCTTTCCGACATAGTGAAAGTGTAATGTTAAGAACCTACAAGGTAAAGGCGACTGTCATAATTTTCATAAGATAAAGTATTACTCTGGGTTCCAGAGAACTTATCACCGCATTCCGCACTTCACCTAAAAAATTAGTTTGTGTTAAAAACTAGAAAGATACACATATGATGTTGACTTTGGATTTCAATGACCATCCGGGCCCGGGGGTTTCAACATACTTGACGGAAGTAAGATATAGGCTAGGCAAGGTCGTAGGACCAAGAGTCCAAATAACTAACCGTTGGGAGACATGAACGGAAAGTGAGTTGTCAGGCCTATGTGAGCATCACATGGCCATGCAATAAATGGGAGTTATGGTGACGACGATGCCAACTGTCTGAACACACATGGTATGAAGGCCACTTGGTGGATCTTAAATGTGTGCATGGGAAATAAATACACCATAAAGACCATCTCAACAATGGAGAGATAAACCACCATGGTCAAAACCAACCAAGAGCTGAGTTCCAACCAGGTGGTATTCTGCCATGTGGATGAGCTCATAAATTTAGGAAACCAGACAAGAGCATGGTGAGCTTGACCCAAAACTAGAAGGATATACACTGGATATATACAAGGATTCATAGAGAGCTGAAAGCCAAAATATACACACAACTTATAGAGTTTACATAATGTACAAACAAGAAACACCATGCAAAACACATGAAAACCACCTATGCTACAACTGCACAGAGGGCGGACAACCGTCTACTAGTGCCAACCCACCAATGGGAGGTGATAGGAGACCAACGCCACAAGACGTGGAAAAGACAATAGACAAAAACCAGACAGAAAACAAGAAAAATGCAGAGCAAAATGAGAACAAAACCAGAAAAACAAAAATGACAAGACAAAGGGTCGAGAGCCTACCAGAAAAATGAACACAATGGAGAAGGTAGGCATGGGAGGCACCTTGCAACAAGATAACCCTAGGGATTACCATGAACAATCACTACAAAATCACTGGTAAACAACCACTAAACATGGGAGCAAAAGTAGTTTAAAATCACCTTAATTCACTTTGATTTTATTTGTATGCACAAGTGTTTAATCATGGTAACTATAAAAGTGAATTGTAATTCTTATTTATACCCTAGGTAAAAGAAAGTTACCCTCTCCTCCGCAGACTTTGGAACAGGAAAACCTCTGAACTTTGAGCCTAGGGATTCCATGCAACCATACCTTCTTGCGAGAAGAAGACATCATGGTGGAGAATCCTAGAGTCCGGAATCTGACTAGAGAAGAACAAAAAACTCTGGGACCAGGTCCCAGAGGCACAAGAGACAAAATAAGAAAGGAAACAAACCTCCTGGGAGGGGAAAAACCAGAGAAGGAAACAAAGAAAACAAAAGACAAGGCAAGAGCCAAAAGCAAAAGAGGGGACCCAAAATTTTTCCCACAAAATGTAGGGATGGGTATGCAGGGCATAACAAATGGAAACTATCTTGGACAAATGCCTTAGTGCATTTGAGAACCACAGAATCTTTGGTTAACAAAACAAGAATCAATCATTACTCGCAGCATCCTATTTGCAAGGCGTGAAGCGTCTGAGACAAGATAGCCCATACATGATTCAACCTTTGATCTTTTGTTAGTTGTGAAGTGTGTGCTTTGAAATAAAATCAAGCCGATGACCTCTGGGAGAAGTAGAGAAGAGGCACTAGTTATATCAATCTAAAGTCGTCAAATTTTCTCATTTCCCTTGGATACCAGTGTTTCTCCATCCTTTTCTTTCCTTATCATTTTGTTCTTTTCTGGATGGGAAGGTGGTGCTTCTTTCACCATTAAGCTTAAGCTTAGCTAAATTTAATGAAGGTACTTATTTCACCCTTCCATCCACCACAATTTGCTAAATAGGAAAGAAAAACTCCAGACCCGGGAAGAATTTTAAAAGTTTTCAAACTTGGGCCAATAAACTAGTGCGACCGACCTACTCTCGGTGTGTCTGATTACTTGTTCCTTTTGATTTGGATTTAATTGATTTCCAAACTTCTAGGGATGAACTTGATGAAGATTACCCATAGCCTGTTACCAAACTTTCACAATAAATCTAGAGACCGGACCAATTTCACCATGCTAACAATAGATTCTGAGTTCACCATAATGCAAAAGGTACCATCCTGGAGACTAGATGTTATGCGAAGCATACCAGCCTACAAAAAGGGGGAGAAAAACACTGGAAACTTGGAAAAGAAAGAAAAAATCCAAAAAAAAACAAAAAGGAGAGGGGTGGTCCTGAAGGACAGACAACAAAACTATTTACAAGACAAGGCACCCCAAACGAGGCCCCGGGAAGGAAATATTTACAAGCATGAAGATTTACATATAGTACAACTCCATAAAAACCTACCTCATTTGAAATAATGCTTGAGAAATTTTCCATTTAAGGGTAATGGGATGAATTCCCTAGTCATGGTACTAAGGTGATAGGTATTTACCCCACAGATCTCTGAGATCAAATATGGTCTGAGCCAGAGCCGTTGGAATTTGGTGTGCTTTCCTTTCTTTTCCCGGGCCTTATCCCACAAGAGGATCAGGTCTAAAATCTAAAAGGCTTTGTACTAGGCTCTTTGGTCAAACCATCATTTCACCACTGCTTGGTGACATGCAAAATGTTCAAGGGATGCGTCTCTTTACTCTTCCATTCGCACCAAGTTTAGGAGCCGAATCTCCACAATATTGTCCCAGTTGCTGAATTCTTGCATGAACTATAAAATCAGGATTTGTAAGTTAATGGGGAACATGGGTTCTAGCCGTAAACCAGATGGAATGGGGATGTCTCCAGGGTGGCCTTAATTTGAATATGATCCGCCCAGAGGGTGAATCTAAGCTTTTGGTGCCAGTCACAGGGATTCTATTCTAACAGGTGTTTGATCACTTCAAGCAAATTTTTGTTGTTTGATTCAGCAACACCATTCCCCTAGGGGTAATAGTCGCTGGAGAACTTAAGAGTGACCTTCCTTTCATAGGTCCATTTGAGTAATTATGCTGAAGAAAATTCTAGACCATTGTCACATACTATAGCAAAGGGCATTCTAAATCTTGTGACGATGTTTTCTTCCAAGAATTTTATGACTACGTCTGCCGTATTGTTTTTACAAGGTATTGCTTCAGACCACCACGTGCAATAATTAGTAGCGGTTAGGATGTACTAGTGGTTGGCAGATGAGTTGGGGTTGATTTCCCTGATGAATTCAAATGCCCATTGGGCAAAGGGCCTAGCTTTGAAGACCAGTTGCAAAGGCATGGATGGGTTCCGCTCATGATGTGTTGCGGTTTGGCAAGTATGGAACTTCCTGACGTGAGTGTAGACATCTTTAAAGATACAGGGCCAATGGTATCTGGTCTAGAGAATTTTATGGGCAATGGCGTTAGCTGAACCATGCCTAGTTTGAAAATTCCTATGGAATTCCTCAATTATGCTTGTAGCTTGAACCCTATTAATGCACCAGAGGTACACTCCCTCATAGTTCTTGAAAAAAAGCGTGGCATTTTTTATCATAAAGTGTGTGCTTTTCAATCATAGGGCATGACATTTTTTTGGGGGCAATCCCTCTGGGCATTTGTTATTCAACAAAAAGTACACTACGTCCATGTACCATGGATTCTGAGTGATGGACTCCACTGTATATGTCTGACATTCGATGTGTGGAGTTTCTTCTGCCATTAATCTACATAGTCCCTGGCCTCAGACTATCTTCATGGGTGGCATTTCCAAATCATATTCCTTGAGGATGACCATCCATTTCCACCATCTCGCACCCAATTCACTCTACATTAGCATAGATTTCATTGCCTAGTCTAGGATGATAGCATGCACTTTGCTCCAGAGAATATAATGCCAGAATTTCTTCACAGTGTGAACGAGAGCAAAGACCTGATTTTCCAAGGGCGAATACTGAACTTTGGCATTCTTAAAGGGGGAGCTCATAAAATCTATTGGTCATTCTTCCCCTTTGACCTTTTGGGTCAAAACTACTGCAGAAAAATATGATGAAGCAAAAGAATAAATGTAGAAAGGGAGGGAATAATCTGGGCTAGCTATAACTGGTGCCTCCATTATCATTTGTTTAATCTAGGTGAATGCCCACTTTGCTTTAGGACTCCACTCAATTTTGGTATCTTTCTTTATCATCTCATTGAGTGGCTTTACAATATTGGCAAATCTAGTGATGAACCACCAGATAAAGTTGATCTTTCCAAAGAAAGACCTCATTTCTTTCTTGCTGCTGGGAATTTGTAGGTTTAGTAGCACTTCAACTCTCTCAGGGTCAATGGATATACCCTTCTCAGAGACAATATGCCTGAGCAATTTCCCTTTAGTTACCCTGAATATGCATTTCTTAGGGTTGAGGGATATTCCATACCGCTGACATCTCTCACAAATATGGGCGAGGTGGGTAGAATGACCATCCTTGGAAAAGATGGTCAAATCATCCATGTAGATGAATATACATTGGTTCACAAGGCCCTCAAATGCAATGTCCATGGCCTTTTGAAATGTGGCCCCTGCGTTAATCAAGCCAAAGGGCATTCTCCAGTAGGTGAACATTCCCCACTTGGTGGTAAACATGATTTTGCCTCTATCTTCAAATTTAACCATGACCTGGTTATACCTGGAGTACCCATCCAAGAAATACATCATTTGTGATCTGTTCACGATTTATAATACCTCATCTAGCAAGGGGAGAGGGTGATTATCTTTCTTGGAGGTTTTGTTCAAATTTTGGAAATTGATGTAGAGGTGGATCTCGCCACTTTTCTTCCTTACAGGGATGAGGTTGGAAACCCATGTAGTATGCCAGATTGGAAAGATTATCCATACTGATAGTAGTTTTTGAACCTCCTGGTAGATCAGAGGCTTAATCAGTGGGTTGACCAGTCATTGCTTTTGCTGAAAAGGCTTAGCATCAGGTTTGAGTGGGATAGTATGAGTCATAATAGATGTATGATAGGTTTTCAAGTCCTCATACCCCCATGTGATTATATCTATATATTCTCAGAGAACCGTGAGAATATTCTCCTTCTCCTCAGGGGAGCAGGAAGTGCTAATGTGTATCATTTTCTCTTCATCGGGCTGGCCAATGTTTACTTTCTCAAATTTTCCTCCCTCAGAGGAGGATGATATCTTCTCCCAGCCCCAAGGGTCTGAGTTGAAGATTCATTCAAGTGTGACCATCCCCTTCAAAATGGTGTTGGTTGGTAGGTCCATGATCCCATCATCTTCATCACCCTATCTAGTATCATAGTGATCTCTCTCTCTTCCACTATCTGGTCCTCAAAGACAACAAAATTAGACATGAAGGCCAGGATATGTTGATCATCCTCAAAGACCTAAAAATGGGTGACATTATATGGAATGGATGGGGTGGGGAACATCTCAATAAAAAATCTCTGGAGTCGCAAGCCAGCCATGGGCTCAAGTGTGCTGGCAGAAAAGACAAGGGCATCCGAGACATAGTTTCATCTCTGGGGAATAAGATCAATACTGAAAGCATAAAAATCTTCAATAAGGCTCCATGCTTGATTATGGTATGAAGAAAGCCTCTTATTGTGACATGTATATTGACTCTGGACTTGTTTAACAATCAACTCTGAATCAGCCAGGGCCCCGAGGTGAGTGATTATTTTTCTTAGTGAAAATAGGAGTCCAAGGACCAAAGCCTCATACTCCATGACATTTGTGTAGTTGAACTAAATCCTATAGGAAATGAGGAAGGATATCTCCCACAGGTTGATTAATTCCACTTTGGCCCCACAACCTTGTTTAGATCAGGATCCATCAAACTTAAGGGTTCACAAGTCATCGTTTATTGTCTGGGGCTGGGAGGAAAAAGTGGTCTTTGGATTATTTTGGGGAGGGTTGGGAGGAGTTTCCTCTAGTGCTGATGGTATGTAGGTGAGGTTTACCTCTAGAGAGATTTTTGGTTGGGATCCCTGGTCAAATGGTGTCAAAGAGGCACTACCAGCAGAAGTACTGGGTTCCGAGGAATCAGCTGTATGTCCTTTTCTCTGGAGGGCATCTATGTGCTTGGTAGAAATGGAAAGGCAAGGTTCAAACTTTAGCTCTAAATGTTTCTGGTAATGCACCTAGCACCAAGTTTCAGACAAGAGTGTGGTGGGGGTCGCTACGGCACCCTGAGATTTAACCTCAACCCTTAATTTTTCTTCTAGGTCCTGGGTTCTCTACAGAACTATGGGATCCTCCCTAGGGGTGAAATCAAACATTAAGATCTCGAGGGGTTGGTACACCCTGAGGGAAGTCTCAGAGAATAGGACCTCATTCACCCTCCTGACTTTGGTGAGGGCCTATCTCATTTAGGGCTCACTTTCAACCTAGATCTTGTTAGATTCTGCTTCCCAGGGGAGCCATAAGTGGGAGAAGTCAGTCGAGAAGTATCTATTCAGGGACTTGGACCAATTTTAACTTAACAACATCCCATAAGTATCTAGGATGTCCACCACTTGGATGTCAATTATACTGGCTATCCTGGGGTCCTAGATGAGTTGAATCCAGACATTCTTCAGTTCTCCCACCATTTTTATAGCAGTTTTATCCAGCTGGATTACTGCATCGTTGGACGGGGTTGGGCAGAATCTGAGCTTCTGGCATATAAATAAAGGCATGATGTTTCCTGAAGCCCCAGAATCTACTAGGAAATTGTGTATGTTTTTCCCTTGTATGTTCAGGCCTAGTAGGAAGGGAGGATCTTTAGTATTTCCTTGGAAGACAGCCGCATTAGCGTCCTCAAAAGAGACTGTATTGGGTGGGTGACTGATAGCTTTTGGGTTTCCCAAGAGCTTCAGAAGAGACTTATTCTACTTGGGAAAGTTCAAAAAAACATCCATCAAGGTCATGGAGGTGGTGGTTTGTTCTTACGCCTTCGTGATGTCGAACCATCCTCCCGAGAATTGGTGGCTTCCCTCGGCCAGGTCCTTTGCTTGGTTAGAGCTAAGGCCTTTTGGAGGGGAAAACCGATCAGTCATATTTTCCTAGTGAGGAGTGTCCTTAGGGGGTGTGGGCATGTAAACTAGTCCTTTACCAGCTTGACTCTGAGTGTTGTAGGGAGTCCGTGGATTGGTAAAGGCATTAGCCTCAAAGGTCGAAATAGATTCATCAAAAAACCCCTGTAGTTCGGGTTCCTCTTTGTCTTCCTTGTCTATTCCAAAGAAGATGGTCTCACAGGTGAATGCACCATGAGTGGGCTCTTGTACAGGGGGTTTTGGGGGAGTAGGATCAGAAGCTTATTGTCTGTCTAGCTGGGAAATCATGATGACTTTCTCCAGCGTGGCACAGTTTACCTCATTGTGGGAGCCTGTGTCATGCAATCTATAGTAGTTGGTCATGGGCTAGAATTCTATGACTAGCATGAAATGGGAAGGTCCAATGCCACCCTGATTGATGTTTTGGTTCAGAGGTAGACCTGCGGTACTAGCATTTTTATTCCATTGCTGTTGGTTGGGCCGAGGCCTATTGTTATAATTTCTTCCTCTGGCATTGTTGTTTCATTGGTCGGAGAAAATGTTCCCTCTCTAAGAATTGGTGTTGTGGGTTACAAAGGAGCCCTCCTTTAGCTGACCCATGTCCACAGTTAGCATGGATAACATTCGCCAGAGGGATTCAACCTTGGCAGTCAACTAGGTATTCGCGTCACAATGTGACAGTTGTTGTTGTTAGTTCCCTAGGAAAGTGAAAATATTCACCAGATTTGAGGGAAGAAATCCTCTAGCCATGGATGATTGGAAGAAAGTCACTCTAGTCAGTTATGTTTGTGGTTGTTGCATTTGCTACGGCTAGTTCCAGGGGAAAGATTCCAGACCTGGTGTTGTTTGGGTTTGAGATGGATATATGTACAAGGCCTGCTGGTCTATCGACAGTGGTGGGGGATTCATGGCCATCATGGGGGAACCCATTTCCTAATTAGGGTTATATCCCCTGGCATAAGAAGTTCCATCGAAGATCATGTTAAATGGCATGCTCTACCCAATCTCGTCCGGGGATTTGTTAAGACCACAGGACAACTCCAAGGCTAGGTTGTAAACCTTCACCAAAGTATCCCAGTCACTGGGAGTGGTAGTTCTCCATAGGAGAGTGGAAAAAAAGGGGTCCATCACATTGAGATAGGTCTGGATAGTCACATTCATGGATGGGATGAAGGGACCTGTACACCACTTCAAGGCGCGTTGGAACCGGTGGTTGAATGCTGCAAGGGGATCATTTGGTTCCTTCTTGATAGAAATGAACTGGCTGTGGGACCATGCTAGGTCCATGTGTATGTGGAAGGTAGCCAGGAAGGTGTCCTCCATGTTCTTCCAACTGTTGATGGAGTTGGCGGGAAGGTTAAGGTACCAGTTTAGTTCATTCTGTCCTAGGGACAGAGGGAACATCTAGGTCACAACATCTTGATGTTGGGTACAGTGTTGGTTCATGGCATCTTTGTATGCCTGTAGATTCTCTTCTGTGGTTTGTGAGACCAAGTGCTCATATCAGGGATGAATCTTTTCTGGGTTCGAAGGTAGATCGTTGACTGCACCTGGAAAAGTTCTCATTGGGGACCCGGTATTTCCAAAATATGTAGACATTGGGGGTGTTGGATTTTGAATAGGTTGAGCGTTAATCCCTGGGGTCATCTAGGGTACTTGGGTATTCTATGATGTGCTAGATCCCCAGATAATGATGGCCGACTTGGATTTTGGGGTACATTTCTTTTGAGCGGGAGGCTCAAGTTTGACAAACTGTCCAGGATTGGGAGTTGATCTAAGGACTCTTTCAAATATTGATGGTGAAAATGACCCAATTCTGCTAAAGGCTTGACTCCTAAAACTATTTCTTGGGGAACCCTCAGATGGTGTGAAATCTAAATCCTCAGAGAGGGATGAGTTCATGCCCTCCTTCTAGCACCAGTTTCTGTTGATAGGTCTTTGTGACCGGGTCTACCAACAGATGTAAGTTGTCATCGGGTACTAGAGTACCAGCCAACTTTGCCTATAAAGGTTGTCTAGGGAAATAATATTCCCCAGGCCTCCAAGCACATGAGAGTCAGGTCTTGACAATGCGGGGGCTCAGTTGGGAAAATTGACTATTTTGTTTGAGGGGGATAGCTGGATATCTTAACTCGTCTTCTCTAGGGATTCAAGTAATTGGGGTTTCCTGTAAGCGCACATTCAGTTCAAAAGATATTATAGAGTTAGAAATATTCCATCTACCTATAGTTATACTTAAACATTCAAAACATCGACAATTCTCTAACACACTACACTAAATACCAAAGAAATATAGAACCATCAGCTCATATTTGATCAGTAGCAAAGGAAAAGGAGGTCGTTAATCTACTTGAAGTATTAGAGAAAAGCACATAAGAACATAATGCATAAAATACCATCAACCCAGAGATCAGAATGCTAACAACTTCATTGATAGAACCCTTCCTTCTTCATTAACATATCTCCAACAAGCACTGGTGTGTATTACAATGGTGTCTCCAAAAGAGCATTAAACTGTTGAAAGCTTAAAACTAAGGAGCATTGAGCTCTGCAACTAAGAACTAAGAAAACCAAATTGCTATTAGCTATGCACTGCAAAATCATCAATTTTACTGACCCTTAGAACAAGGTCGGGCTTAATATTTATACACCAGATTTGACCTGAAACTTAACCTAATTTATTTTACACTTTACAATATAATACTATTTCTAGTGGCTGGTACTACCTGCGCCATGCTACAAAAGACCTCAAGATGGAAAAGGGTCTGACATGTCAGAAGAATAAGACAAGAAAAGAGGAGTGGAAGAATCAGCCTCAGGAAGAGAGCTGGGAGGAGAAAGAAGAAATCTGATCCCTCAAGGATTGAGACTACATGCCTCATAATTGGGAAAGTGGCACCCTATCTCTAATGTGCCAGGTGTAACATTGAAGTGGCGCCTTGGGAAGACCATCTGTCAGAAACCTCTCATCAAGCCAGCGTTCCTTGTTGCGGTTACCTATTCTTTGACACCCTTTATTGACTTCCTTGAAAGTGACTGGTCGGCCTTGGGAACCGAGACATGGGTCACTTAAAGAATAAAAAAATGTGGGATCTAGAATTCTGGGATCCAGGAAATTGCATTTCGAAAGAATGAAAGAATAAAAACATTACATCTCCTGATGATCATCTCTAGAATCCAGAGGACCTTATTGTTCTTTAGTATCATTGAATGTATGTAGGAGCTAGATGATCCCATTTTCCTCAATGTCTTTAAGGCCAGCTCGGCGGTATTTGGCTGCCTCCACTTGCTCTTCCAAATCTTGAACATTTTCCTTAAATTCTGCGGCCATCTTGGTCGCGTCATGACTTTGAAGCACCATGCAAGTAAGTCTCACCATTTTTGTTCCATCTATTCCCTCCAAGGATCCATACCGAGACTCCATTATCTAGTCAAACTTTCCAAGGACATATTCCTCCGGAGTGCATGTTTCAGTCCTGAAGGGATTGGCGCTGGAGACCTTTGAAACAAATGACTTGTATAAATTGAAAGAATATTGAACTTCCTAGAATTTGTCACACATAGCCCCTACCAGTTGCTTGATTACCCCCAATGTGAGGTCAAGTCTGGAGTTCTAGGTTCGGACAAAGTCAAAAGACTCTTCCCCTAAAATCCTGGCCTCAGAAATAATTTCTTCTCTGATGCCGATGAGCTCTTCCATCTCGGCTTTACATGCCTCATAATTTTTTATATCTCCCTCCCAGATGGAGATAGTAGTTTCGGCCCGATGTAGAGTATTGCTAGCCATGCACAAGTCTGGGAATGTGGATGCCAAGAATTTCCAGACATTTCCCACCTATTCTATGACCCACTCATCAAATACCTGGGCCTTTCTTTTCATTTCCCTTAGTGAATCAATGTCACTTGGAGCGAGTGGTACCTGGATGCAGAGGCGCCCAGGGGAATGGTAGTAAGAGGCTGTGTGAGCTCTGTCAGCAACCCAATGAGATTGGCATTCTTTTCCTTTTCTACCCTGAATTTTTGGGCCTCTTTTTCATAACAAGCCTCCACCACCTTGGTCACCTCCTTCAACAGGTCAAGTTCAACTTGTTTCCCTCTCTTCCCCAATGATACCTTAGTGATGGAGTACTCATCGGCCTTAGCCATTTCTTTGTCTACTCCTGGGGAAGGTGTCGCAATTACCGCAACTGTATCTCTGCCTGACATAGTCTGAAGAGTATGGATTGTCTGAGCTTTCTTGGTCTTGGGAGGGTCCTTCATTTGCACTATCATCTCCACCAAGGAGAGATGGGCCTTGGGCATTGTCGGGGCCTTCCTCTTGCAAGACTCCACCAACCATTATGGTGGTACGGGTGGCTTTGTAGCCAGAATCTATTCTTGTGATTTCTCCCCAAGATCTTGTTGCACCCCTTTGACAGTATGAGCCACTTTTGATTCCTTTTTATGTATCCTTAGGTTCACCAATGATACTTACTCTGGTGGTGCTTGTATCATTTTCCTCGGTGTCTATATCCTCGACAATGTTAGGATCATCATTTTTTTCCCTGGGGTTTCTCTCATCTTGGTGCTACTCATCAACCTCTGTTACTTGGATGTTCTCTTCTACTGGTGTATTTTCTAGAGGTGGGGGAGGCATCGAGCCAAGATTCAACATTTGGGCCACTATGATCACTTCCCCAAATGTTACCTTTGGGAGTGGCATTTGGAGCACGATAGTTGGGGTCACGGTTGTTCCCATGGGTCCAGTTTCCCCAACCAATGACATTTTCTCATCCTATGTCTATCTTCCCTTAGTCCCTATAACCTGTATTTTTGGGACTTTGGAGGTATCCACCTGTTTGTGTCCCTTTTCTTCTTCTGCTCGGGCTTCCTGCTCTTGTGCAGGTTCTTTCTCGGGGAGTTCGTCCTACATGACAATTTATTCCGCTAACTGTATGATATCCCCTTGCAAGTTTCCAAATTCATCAGTTCTAAATACATCATCAAATTCATCATGGGGAGGGGGATTCTCTAGGATGTCCTCAGGTTCTTTCTCTGGCTCTAGGGAGTCAGAAGAAACAATTTGCACTTCTGGGATGCTTGGCATCCCAAGTTCCAGCTCTGCGCTTAGTTGAGAGGTAGTTTTCTTTTTCTTTCTTCTGGTTACCAAAGGGGGCCCTGCATCCATTAGAGATACCTACTCCTCTTCTTCTCTAGCTCCTATTTCTCAGACCATTAATCCATCTAGCGAAGGGGAAGAGGGAGGACGAATGGGCCTGGTCATGAGTACCAAGGTGGCTAATTGCATGATAATTTTATCTTTCATTTGCTAGGGGACTGCCAGTGTTTGTTATAGTTTCTCTTTCATGGGGGTCTTAGGTAGGCTTAGCAATGGGGTCCCCATTATTATTTTTCCTTTATCCTCTCCCTACGAAGAATTTTCAGCCTCAGAAGTCAATAAATGCATTATCGGGCCAATTTTGCGTGTGGTCCCCGGGCATGCCCTCTTGGAATACTCGTGGCTATGCTTGACCATGTCACGAGTGATATCCTCAATACTTGGCCCCTCCTAGGTGTTCCAATTTACTAGAGGGAGAGACATCTTGTCTATTCCCCTCTCTTTGTACTGAGGGTCCACTGTGGACCTGGTGTCTGAAAAGTCATTTGGGAATTTTCTAAGCTTCAGCCTCTCCATCATCCCCATTGTCATCCAGATAAATTCCCAGCCCCAGACTTTAAAATCATCTTGGAAATCTTCCTATAAGTCCTCCATGTGGAATCTATGGGTCTCCGATGCCCGGGGAAGTGTTGTCACAATTTTGCCTATCAGATAAAAGTTCTTCCGCTCCAAATAGAATTCAGTTAAGCCCAGGCTTTTAAGCTCATTGTTTGCCTCTTTAGCTATGGCCAGACTACACATGTAATTACCACAAGTGATTGGGAATGGAACATTTACCACCTTATTTACAGTGTACAAGTCATGTAGCTCTAGCATCTATCGGCAATATTCTTAAAGGATTATTTTTTTCCCACAATGTTTGGGCAACAAATAGGGTTTCTCAGAGAAAATGGTTACCTGAATGTAAGTATGTTGCTAGAACTGGATATAATAGTGGCCATAACTTCTGACCAAATCCATGGCCTCCTTAGAGAGATGGTACCCAACATCCTGGGTAGGTGTGAGAAGGTTTTAGTAAACAAAGGCATCATTCACTCGGTAGAAGCTGAGGAAACTAGCCTCCCATTAGATTTGTGAGAAATAATCCCAGGGAGCCTTTTAACCTGGGCCAACCCAAAGTTCACCTGATGTGAGTAGCCTATTTGTGATAGGACATTATTGTTCTAGAGCCCAGAGGACATAGGATGTCATATAAAATTTTGAGGTTTGGGCCACCTGAAGGAACTACAAGTCCACATGGTTTGAAATGATGGCGGCCCAATCAAAATATTGTTCACCGATGGAGATGCCAAGTAGGAAGTAATACATCTATTGTGAGAATTCTCGGGCATGGGGTTACCCAAAAATCTTGCATAATGCTATGATCCCCATCTAGATGCTTTCCTTGAATTCAGATTTGGGAATTTCCAACTTCATTCTTTTGGAATCTTTCTTTGGGGTGTTCAACCACTTGTTATTCAAATATTTCTAGGCCATAAACTCCAGCTATTGGAATTGTCCCAAGGCATCGGACTGGGTGACAACAACAGCTTCGTCAAATTGAGGGATCCCAAAACCTACTTGAAAAGTTGCAGCATCCAAGGAAACCATGGGTGTAGGATATCTGGTCAGGACTGGGGCAACGAGCATGATGGCCCAAATGGAGGAGTTGTAGTGTGCCATGAGGGTGAGGATGAGTTTTGGGGCTTGCACAGAACATGGGAAGCAAGTAGCCTTTAGAATCCTGGATTCTCCAACATTGATTTCTAATTGGTCCCCGACTATTCACTGGATGAACATCATTTTGACCAAGGCCTGTATTTCTGACCATATTTCGACGTTGGTGTCAGTGACCAACCAGACCTTGGATTCGATCTTTGATCCTTTAATAGTATTTTCCTTCAAATATTTCATGCTGAGTGGAAATTTTTCCAGGGCCCTCTCAATCTTGGACCTGATGGCTGCCCTGGTGACTACCATGGTGGGGAAAACTAGGCTCCCAGGCAGAGAGGATGCAAATTCTTCTGACATAGTGAAAGTGTAATGTTAAGAACCTGCAAGGTAAAGGCGACTGTCAGAATTTTCATAAGATAAAGTATTACTCTAGGTTCTGGAGAACTTACCACCGCATTGTGCACTTCAACTGAAAAGTTAGTTTGCTTTAAAATCTGGAAAGATACGCATATGATGTTGACTTGGGAATTCAACCACCATCTAGGCCCAGGGGTTTCAGCATACTTGACGAAAGTAAGATATAGGCTGGGTGAGGACGTAGGACCCAGAGTCTGGAAAACTAACCGTTGGGAGACGTGACCAGAAAGTGAGTTGTCAGGCCTACGTGGGTGTCACATGGTCATGCAATAAATGGGAGTTATGGTTATGGTGGTGCCAACTATCTGAACATGTGTGGTATGAACGCCACTTGGCAAATCTTAAATGCACGCGCATGGGAAATAAATGCACCATAAAGACCGTCTTGATGATGGAGAGAGAAATTTCCATGGTCAAAACCAGCCAAGAGCCGAGTTCCAACCAAGTGGTATTCCGTCATGTGGATGAGCTCATAAATTTAGGAAACTAGACAAGAGCACAATGAGCTCGACCCAAAACTGGAAGCATATACACTAGATATATACAGGGATTCACAGAGAGCCAAAAGCTAAAATATACGCACACAACTTACAGAGTTTACATAATGTACAAACAAGAAACACCATGTGGAATGCACAGAAACAACCTATGCTACAACTACACAGAGGGAAGGAAACCCTCTTCTAGTGCCAACCCACCAACAGGAGGCGACGGGAGACTAGCACGACAAGAAACAGCAAAGACAACAGACAAAAACCAGACAGAAAATAAGAAAAATGCAGAGCAAAACAAGAACAAAACCAGAAAACCAAAAATGACAAGACCGGGCTGAGAGCCTACCTGAAAAATGAACATGAAAGAGAAGGTAGGCATGGGAGGCACCTTGCAATGAGCTAACCTCAGGGATTACCATGAACAATCACTGCAAAATCACTGTAAATAGCCACTAAACATGGGAGCAAAAGCAGTTTAAAATCGCCTTAATTTACTTTGATTCTCTCTGGATGCACAAGTTTTTAATCGTGGTAACTATAAAAGTGATGTGTAATTCTTATTTATACCCAAGGTAAAAGCAAGTTACCCTCTCCTCCACAGATTCCAGAATAGGAAAACCTCTCGACTCTGGGCCCGGGGATTCCATGCAACCATACCTTCTTGCAAGAAGAAGACATCGTGGCAGAGAATCTCAGAGTTTGGAATCTGGCCTGAGAAGAACAACAAACTCCAGGACTGGGTCCCGGAGGCACAAGAGATAAAAGTAGAAAGGAAACAAACCTTGTAGCAGGGGAAAACCCAGAGAAGGAAACAAAGAAAACAAAAGATAAGGCAAGAACCAAAAGCGAAAGAGGGGACCCAACATTTTTCCCACAAAATATAGGGACGAGTATGCAGGGCATAAGACAATGAAACAGAGAGTTTAGAAAATAACAAAAAATATAACTGGCAAGTGTTTATTGCTGAACGTGACCTCTCAATCCAACAAGAAACTCAACATAGTCATTATTCAATCCATGAATTCGCAAAGAAAAACATTGAATTGTTTGCTCTACGAAGGGATTGAGACGACCTGTTGCCTCCTAATTAGGAGTGATTGTTGTAGTATACCCTCAGAACGAGAGCCAACAA
>MU227529.1:882683-920993 GCA_018584345.1 Thuja plicata | reverse complement strand
AGGACTTAACAGTCTTCTATATATTGAGGTACATCCCAAGGAGTGCCAAAAAGGTTTATTCATGAAAGTAGCATTGGATATGCCCGATGCCTATTGACAGTCTAAGAGAGAGGCTGATTCAAGGATGGTAGCATTAGATGCCTAATACTAAGTGACAACCTATATGTGTAAAATCCTCTAACAAGGTCACACCTAGCAGTGTGTTTGTAACTTTTAATAGGGTTGGCTCCTAACAGGGCTCACTTTAGAAGAGTGAAAATTTGGGGTACCGGTCCTAGTGTTTTTTTCTCTTAATAGGGTTTCGACGTTAAAATCCATGTGTTATATGTGTGTATGATATATTTCTTTACTATTTTATATCTTGCATAATTCATTCTGGATTTATCGGTATACTCTACATATTTACTGTATTTCAGTAAATAGTTATACTACTTATCGGTAATCAAGGAGAATAAGGATAGACAAGGTAAACTGACAGGCAGTTAATCATTATAAGTATTTCATGGCATGCATCTTGTAGGGATATAATAATCAGAGGTTTATTGATTTGTGGTTAAGTTTAAGGATAAGTTTTTGAGGCCACTGATTCACCCCCCCTCTCAGTTATTACTAACACTGTGTTGGCTAAGAGAGCGGAGGGTAGGGTAGTGATGGAGGATGTGAAGATAGAGGATATGGATAGAAGATATTTTTGTTTAGGTTTTGGGCTCTAGCTCCTCTACTAGGAGCAGTAGTACTGGCAGAAGTATGAGTGGTAGTGAGAGCAATGAGGAGGAGGAGGGATTGGGAGATAGAGGCGAGGAGGGGGAGATGGATGTGGTGATGGGGGATGGACATTGATCTGTCAAAGATGGAGAGACTGACATAGTAGGTATCTGATATTTAGGCAAGGTTGGCTTGCTCTGATGCACAAGCTACAACTTTGGAGAGTAGGGTCACATCAACTAAGGCTAGGGCTACTATAGCAGAGATTAGGGTTACAAAAGTAGAGGCTAGGGATACTGCCGTAGAATACAGAGAGTGATAAGTTCATTGAGAGATCAGACCATTTATTTATGGTGTACAAGACATGTCCCATTGAGATGTTCTTGATCAATTTTATAGATCTAGGCATGAGGCCTAGAGAGAGATTGAGTACTAACAGATCCATTATGAGGGTATTATTCCTTTAGCTTAGCATGTGCCTAGTTATACAGCTTTGCAGTGACCTAGTAGGGTGCAGAGGTCCTAGAGTAGTAGTATTGGAGCTCTTGGTCTATCACAGAGGTCTGCATCTGATATTCCACCCCCTCGTCCACCTAGTGGCGAGGGTGGTGGTAGCTCTTGTTGATTCCATGGACTTTCCATTTTGTATCATGTTGTACCATATTTGTAGTGATGTTCCATTGATATACTCTAGGGCTTATCGATGTTTGTATCTTGACACGCGATATTTATTGATATAAATGTTGATCACCTTCTTTTGTTCAGACTTACGACTGTTCATTATACTCAGATATTGAGATTGAGATGCAACTAGTGATTTTATATGATGTGCATTGGTTTACTTGCTATATGTATGATTTTACATGATTTATGATTAGATGATGAAATGTTTATGCAATGTGATTCTATTATGTAGACTCTTAGATGTATGATATACTTTTCCTATGATACTGACGTATGTAGCTGAATGGTGCTTTATGATATACATGTTTATATGAGATGTTTATGGATGCATTTGATTTATGATTATTATGTATGCAGATGTTGTTTTTTTTTTTTTTCTGATGCACTTAAATGGAATGAATGCAATCTATTATGCACAAAATATCTAAGTAATGCATGTGTTAGTTAGAAGGTAGTTAGTGTTGAATTTTTCTCTCTAGGATCAATTAGTATATATGAATTGATAGAATGGATGGTTGGCGTTTGATAGTTATGAATTGATAGAATGGATGAGTGACAATTGATAGAACATATGGGTGACCCAAGTCACTGCCGCATTTCTAATTTTCATCATCATTGCATCTATTTATGAAATTCTAAAGAGTATCCAATGCACCCAGATATTGCTCATCTAGATATCACTATGATCTCTTGATAACCGGAAGGAGTAGAGAGATTGAATAGAAAGAGAACTTAGTGCACCCAGATATTGACCATCTAGATTCAGCTATGTTCCCTATTTTGAAAAGAAAGAGACCCAAATGCACCTAGATATTGACCATCTGGATACCACTATGATATCTAATTTGAAAAGAAAGAGATCCAAAAGCACCCAAATATTGACCATCTAGATACTGCTTTTCTCGCTGACTATCCAAAAAAATAAAAAAACCAAGATAGAATTCCAATGCACCTAGATCTTAGACCATTTGGATACCACTATGAACTCTTGATTTCAAAAAGAGAGACAAAAAAATCAAGATAGAAATCCAATGCACCCAGATCTCAGACCATCTAGATACTACTATGAACTCTTGATTTTGAAAAGAGAGACGAAAAACAAGATAGAAATCCAATGCACCCAGATCTTAGACCATCTGGATACCACTGTGATTCTATTGGTAATAAAGAAGCAGATAATAGAGAACGAATGTCCAATTTTTTCCTAGGGTTAAGCTCAAATCGTGGAACTGCATGGCTACCAGATAAGTGACACCACCTACTGCATTTATCCTAAATCATCATGGCCCCAGAATTGAAGTGAAACATTCCATAGAAAACAATCAAAGAAAATAAGTCATGATCCATCATAGCTACTCTCCTCATGTGGTGAATCCTGGAGTAAAGTAAGAACATAACCGTGAAATATGGACTAACATCTGATTGATGACTTACCTAGTCAAAATTTTGATTATTCCTTGATTTATTTTTATTCTCTTGATTGGCTTGACTCTCTTGATAGGCTTGACTATCTTGATAGGATTGATTGTGTCTGGTTTCAGTAATAGATGACTCATATAAGACTATTTTTCTGGTTTTGAGCATATCCATCACTGCATAAGATGATTGATTGATTTTTTATTATTTTGGATAGCTGATCAAGCTATGTTAGTTCGGCCCAATTCTTATTTTCAAAGCTCATGGTTTTGACATTTGATTGATTGGCTTGGTCGCCAGTTTGCTTGCTGATAGATTTGATAGCTGATAAAGTTGTGTCATATGGTCCCAATGTATATTCTCAAAGCTCATGGTTTTTTTACATTGATTGACTTGGCTTGATTTACCTTGCTTTATTGATAATCAAGTTGGTTTTATTGGTTTGGGATTTTGCAAATTTTTGATGTTTTTTTGGCGAAGATTGATTTTTTTAGAACATTTTGATCTTTTTTCAGATTTTTTGATGAATTTTTTTTATTTTTGGGGATTTTTTTTAGGACATTTAGAATTTCCCCATAGTCTGGTGGACCTATACTAACCATGGATAAGTGTTGGTGCTCAAAGGGGATTATGCTTCTGGAAATATCTTGGGTAGTCATCCTTGCATGCAAAGTTTTCTCAAGCTTTTATCTTTGAGTTCATTGATGGTGAAGCTAGATTTAAACACTTGTCATCTGATTGCCAGGTTTTCACCAAGGTATCTACTCAATAGCCCCTATTTGCCAGGTTTTCACTGAGAGAGTGATTCATTTTCTCTTCACTATTTTCTTTCTTTTTTTGATTGATTTTTTTTTGTCGCCAAGGCGCCTATTTGCCAGGTTTTCACCAAGGTAACATTTTGTATTTTTTGATTTTTTTGGTATTCTCAGGACATGTAGATAGTTGCCTTAACCATTGAGACCTCAAGCGTAGAACCTCTTGAGGTGCATGATGTTTATGTATTTATGGATTTGATCCCCTTAAAGTGTTTCCAGTTGGTATGCCCCACTCTAGGTAGAGTTGACAATGACATATGGTCCTAACCAGTTAGGCTCAAACTTTCTTGGTTTCACTCTCTCTGCTTGGTTTTTTTGGTTCTCCATTAGGATGAGGTCCCCTAATTCAAAGGTTTGTGGACTCACCTTCTTGTGATAATTCCTTCTAAGGCAATTATGATATCCTTTTAAGTGGTTGAATGCATTTTTTCTTCTTTCATGTAATAGTTCCAGTCCACTGAGCTTGGCTACTCTATAGTCTTCATTTGAAATCAGGTTCTTCAATGATATTCTCAGGGATGGGATTTCAAATTTGAGGGGTAGGACCAACTCTAATCCATATACTATTGAGAAAGGAGTGGCTCATGTAGGTTTTCTCATGCTATTTTTGTATGCCCATAATGCGGGACTAAGTTGTAAATGCCAGTCTCACCCTGACTCATTAACTATTTTCTTCAAGATTTTCAAAATAGTTTTGTTTGTCACTTCAGCCTGTTCATTCCCTTGAGGATAATATAATGAAGACAAACATTTTTTTATTTGGAATTGTTCACATAGATCTTCAACATCTTTGTTTTGGAAAGGTTTACCATGATCTATCAGGATGGTTTGAGGAATTCCATACCGACAGATGAGGTTGTTGAGTATGAACATTGAGATCTTCTTTCCAGTTATGTAGGTGAGGGGAATTTCTTCCACCCATTTAGTGAAGTACTCTATTGCTTCTATGATGTATTTATGTCTGTTAGATGAAGATGGTCTAAGCTTTCCCACTAGGTCAAATCACCACATAGAAAATGGTAATAGTGAAGTGATAGGATTAAGTTCTTGGGCTGGTGCATGGATGAGGTCTTCATGAATCTGACATTGCCTACACCTTTGTACATACTTGTTTGCATCTGTCTATACTATGGGCCAATATTATCCCATATAGATGATATTTTTAGCTAAGTTGTTGCCACCTCTATGGGTTCCACAAATTACTTCATATACCTTGTGCATATCTCTCTGGGATTCCATGGAAGTGAGACATCGTAATAGTGTTCCTTCTAGACTTCTTCCATATAGAGTAGTTGCAAGAAGGGTGTACCTAGAGACTTGGCAGATGAGGGACTTCTTCTGGTTCCTAGAAAATTCAGGAGGTAAGACACTACTTTGGAGATAATTATACATGTCATGGTACCATCAGGTTTCAGGACCAACAAGGACACACGCTGATCTTGTGATTGGTGCTTGATGTGATGGCATCATGAGTTTCTCCACTAGAAACTGGAATCTAGTTTCATTTCCTGGCATATCGATCAAGGATTCTATGGTAGCCATCACATCTACAACTTTGTTTTGAGCTCTTGGTACATGCTCGAAGGTGATGAAATGGAACTTAGTGTGCAATATTTCCATCAACTCCCTCTATGGTATTAGCTTCTCATCTTTTTTCATATAGTCATTGTTTACTTGGCTAATGACCAACTGTGAATCTCTATAGACCTTAAGGTTCTTGATTCTCCATTGTATTTTCATCTTTACTCTGATGGATAGAGCTTCGTATTCGGCTATGTTATTTGTGCATGGGAAGTTGAGTCTAAAAGATTTGGGAATTACATCATTGTTTGGAGTGATGGGTACTATCCCTTCTCTTGCACCATGGTTCGTGCATGACCCATCAAAGTATAGTTGCCATATCTCTATTTTCGGTTGGAGTGTAAGAATAGACTCATTTGGAAAGTCAGATATGATAGGCTAATGATCTTGAATAGGTGCCTCTGCTAGTTGATTTGCAATCACTTTGCCTTTGATGGATTTTCTATCTACATATTCTATGTTGAATTTTCTTAGGATCATCACCCAAATTGCTATTTGTGTGGTGAGTTCCTCTTTTATAAGTAGATATTTGAGGGGATCAATGTGCGGTATCATCTTAGTTTGATGACTTAACATGTAATGCCTCATATTATGGGAACTAAAGATTACTGCTAGGCATAATTTTTCAATTGGCAAATTGTTAAGCTCATAGCCTACCAATGTTCTACTAAGATTGTAGATAGCTCTCTCCTTGACTGTGTCATCATGTTGTGCTAAGAGTATGCCTAATACTGATTCAATTTCAAAGATGTATAGAAGTAATTTCCTACCTTGGATGGGTGGCACCAATATGGGAGACTTGATTAGATAGTCCTTGAATATTTGAAATGCTTGTTCGCATTGTTCTGTCCATATAGATGTTATGTCATTGTGTAGTAGATACTAGAATCGATGACACTTGTCTTCCAACTGGGATATGAAGCATCTGATAGATTGGAGCCTACCCTATAAAACCCTTAGTTTCCTTAGGTTAGTTAGTGGTGGCATGTCTAGTATTTCTTTGAATTTCTCTGGGTCTACCTCTATGCCTCGATATGTCACAATGAATCCCAATAGCTTCCTTGCGGTGACCCCGGATGCAAATTTATTTGGATTTAAATGAAACTTGTATTCCTACATTCTATTAAATATGGGTCCCAACACTTGTAGATGATCTTTTCTAAGCATTGACTTGGTAAGTATGTCATCCACATAGTCCTCCATTGTTTTTTGGATGAGATCATGGAAGATGGTTGTCTTGGCCCTTTGATATGTTGCTCCCACATTTTTTAGACCAAATGGCATGACGTTCCAATAGTAGGTGCCCCATGCACATGTAAAACTTGTTTTGTGATGGTCCTCTGGTGCAATCCTTATCTGATTATATCCTAAAAATCCATCCATGAGTGATAGCATCTGATGTCTTGCTATGAGATATACTATCATGTCAATTTTAGGTAAAGGAAAGTCATCCTTGGGATAAGATTTATTAAGATCTCTAAAATTTGTGTAGATGTGGATCTGATCACTATGCTTAGTTACAAGTACCAGATTAGATATCTAGTCTGTGTATGGGATCAGTCTTATGAACTTAGCATCTAGGAGCTTTTTCAATTCTGCCTTGACTAGTAATGCAACATGGGGATGCATCTTTTGCAGCTTCTGTTTGATGGGTTTGGAATTGGGTAATAATGGCAGATGATGTAATACAAGATCTAGGTCTAAGCCTGGCATATCTGAGTAGAACCATGCAAAATTGACCTTTATTTCCTTGAAGAAGCTGATGAATTGTTCTTGCTCCTCTGGAGTGAGTTATTTTTCTAAGTAGATGTTTTTTGGGTTCTTTTCATCACCCAAGTTGACTTCTTTGGGTTCTTCTGCTAACAATGCTGAATTTTCCTCTATCAAGGGGAGGAGTTCCTTCTTTCCATCTTCTAGCGCCTCAATGAGGTTTTAACTAGAAGATACATCTTGTTTTGTATTTTTGTCATTTTTTGTGCTAGTAAGCACCTTTAGGTTTTCACTTACTGACAATGTTTTTTTCTTTTTCAATTGTTTTTGATGACTAGAAAGAGGAGCTTCCTCCCCAAAATATGCTGATTTGTTGAGGTCAATGGAGAAACCTACTTTATGGTCTCCTGATGGAATTCCCTCTCTAAGTCCCATGAAGTCTATGATAGCCTTATCATTCTCAAAGATATCTATATCAGGATGTCCTTGTTGATCCCACTCTATCAATTCTGGGTGTACAAAACATAGGTCCTCGTGGTGGGTTGACTTTGTTTGGTTGAATGGGACAATGAAGATAGTTCCAAAAAACCTGGATTATGATGTGGACCCACCACCTAAGGAATTTATATTGATATCTTTATCGATACAGGGTTGGTCATCTATGGTTAATTGGTTGAACAGGTCATCAAGGTGTATGGTGGTGGCTGACCGAGGGGAATAGTCTACGATTGATGGTTTGGAGTCATGGATGGATCTCCACTCATACTTGTGGGAGTCAGTTTTGATAGAACACTCATCAGATGTCTCATTTTCCTCGTTATCATTGATTTCTTGGTTGAGGGTTAATCAGGATTGAGAGGTTCCCACTTCAGATGGCAATAATTGTTGTAGTATATTGATGATCAAAGCATTTTATGGGTTTTACTCCCAGTGTAACTCTGCTATTTGTTCTTGAACAACAATTATGTCTTAGGTGGTAGGACTGGTTCTTTGTTGTCCATATCCTAACCCTCTCTTGTTTCTCTCGGTTGGCAGGAGAGACAGTTCCATTAAACCTTGTTGTCTTGCCCCTAGACCAGACGTACCATCATACCCAAACCTTTGCAACATTGTATAGCCACCTCTATATGTTGACACAGGTAAAGATTCTTGTAGTGTGTCTTGTGGGTCTTAATACAACCATGTGTTGATATCTGGATAAAATGGTTTTTCTTTTGCAATGTCTCCCCATCTGACAAAGGTTGTGGGTGGACACTTGAACAAAATAGGTTCTGGGATTTCTGTTGTAATTGTTGGTCGTGACATGCCATATGACCTTGGGATCTTGGGCATGTTTGTGATAGTGAAAGCTTCCTCATAGTTGTATTCACCACATCCTTTGTCATTAATAGATACTTTTCCCACTCTTCTTTTGACATATTTGGGAATGGAATTAGATGTGGAAGAGATTCTTTCCTCTTCATTTAATGAAACTTGGTTTTTAGTACTACTTTTGATAGTGTTACAATATTGAAATGGGTTTGGATCTCCTTCTATGATGATTTCTTCCCCCTGGTGTAGGAACTTTATGCACTAATGATATGTGGAGGGTAAAACTTGCATCTCATGTATCCATGGTCTCCCTAATAATATGTTGTATCCCAATTCTAGGTCTAGTATCCAGAATGGAGTGTTCTTGACAACTAGACCTATCCAGACTTGTAGAATGATAATACCTTTGGAAGATCTCTCTTCTTCATCATAGGCTCTAATCTTGATCCTTCTTGTGAAATCAATACTAGATTTAGAGTAGCCTAAATTCTTTATTACCCTTTAGAGTACAAATTTTTAATCCAACCCCACCATCAATGAGGACTCTACAGATTGAATGTTTATGAACCTAGATGAGCAAGTGTAAGGGATCATTATGCTAGGGTTTGTGCGGTGGCACGTCATGATCTGTGAAGGTTGCATGCTTGGTTCCTGCTATATGGTTTACCATTGTTTGGAATCTCTCATGGGTTATGTCCCTTGGGACAACTTCTTTTTGAAGTGCTTGGTCTAGTGCTCGCTTTTGTTACAGGGATATGCACAAAAGTTCAAACATGGATTTTTAGGCAGGCATGTGCTTTAGCTAATCCACTAGGCTTGTCTGTGGATTTGAAGTTGTAGGAGGGTTGAATGGTGTAGTAGATGAGGAAGGAATTCCTTGCAAGAAAATTTTTGTACAATGCGTGGTTACAACACATTTAGCACCTTGGTCTTTGATAGTAATGGTAGCCACATGGCTATCTGAAGGATTTAGGCATTGATAGTGTTGTTACTATTGGCATAAGTGTAGTTGACCTGTTTTGATTTCCCACCAGACCAGAAGGATTTCCCTTTATGTGATCATGGAATGTGTCATTGAATATTGTATGATTAGTGGTTCCTTTTGTTTGGGTGTTAGTTTGTCGATGACCCCTATGTGAATCAGATCTTGGATGGCATTTTTCAATTGATAACAGTTGGGTGTTTTGTGTCCCTTCACTTGATGAAATTCGTAGAAATCATTATCATTTTACCACTTTGGTTTGATTGCACCATGTTCATATTCTTTGATTTCAGGGAGAGTGATGTTTTTGGATTGTATCATCTTTCTTAAGGCTGATTCTATCGACTATCCTAATGGCGTGTAATCTTGTTTTGGAAATGGAAACTGTGGTTGGCGTTGTGCTTGTGGTTGATTGTTTGACACATCGACCACTTGGATAGGGGGTGGTTGATTTTGAGTATGTGCTTGTGGAGTGGGCACCATGGGTTATTGGTTAGCCATAGGTGCACCTTGTAGTGACACTTTGGGTTAGGCATAGTTGACCGTTTTCACATCAATGACACCATCAATGGTGAATTTTTTATTTTTATTCCACCATTTAGCTTTATCTACTGTAGTCTTATTTGTATTAATTTGGGTAGGATCTTCAAAGACACTCATTTAACCAAGTTATTCTCACAACGAACTCCTCATTCAATGAGTTGTTTAAAGTTTGGATCTTGCTGCAATTCAGTTGTAAATGACATATATGGAATCAAATTGTCAATGAACATGAGTATTAGGTCTTGATCGGGTACATCATACTTGATTATATTAGCAATATTCCTCCATATTTGTAGGAATTTAATAAAGGAATCTCCATATTTTTGTTTGATATCACAAAGGTTCTTAATGCTGACCTTGCGCTTGATGTTATGATGGAAGTGAGTGATGAACTTTTTGGCCAATTCACCCCAAGACTGAATGCGATGAGGTAAGTGTGAGAACCATTCCATTGCTGTTCCGACTAAGCTTTGTGGGAATAGTCACATTAAGTATGTCTTGTCATGTGCAACCTTGATGCAACTAGCAAATAATTCTTGGATATGCTCAATAGGGTTGTTACTACCCCTATATTTGTCAAATTTTGGTACCGAGAAATGAGTTGGGAATGGAGACATGTGAAGAGACTGATCAAAGGGGTATTGACATAAATACTTTATGGTGTAGGATTTATTTTTCCCTTAATTTTCCATATCCATCATTTGGGTTTGAAGGTTCTGCACTTGTTTGATCAGCATGTCTATTTGGGACTGGGGATTATTTGTGACATTGTACCACTGTGTTGTAGTAGGTATGAGTGTGTGCCTCTGTGTCCCTTGAGTAGGGACATATGATCTCATCCTTGGGACTTGATATTGATTTCCCAAAACATGACTCTAATACAGGGGCATGTGATTAGCCCAAGATTGATTCTGTGGTGTTTTTTGTTGGGGTTGAGGTTGTTGTTGCTGCTGAAGCTGGGATTGTTGCTACTGGGGTTGAGGTTGTTGTGGTCCCTATATGAGAAAAGCCTAACCTTGGGTGGGCATTGAATGGAAGTTGAATCCGCAGAGATGGATCCTTGTGGGAATAATGTATTGACTCCAAGGCTAGTAGGGACTGACTGTAGTAGTGGAACAGTCACAAAATGGTTGCTTCTTGTTGGTGGGATTGAGGGCATAGCATGAGAGCTTGATTGTACAGGCCATGAGACCGAAGGTTGAGGCACACTAGTGACCATGGGTGCACTTTGTTGGGAGTTTGTCATGCTTTGTGTGGAAGACGTGCTTGCTTGGTTCGCGGAGCTGGTTTGATTGGACACAGTCTGTGCTGATGTCATTATTGTTAAGGATGGGAATATTTGAGATACCACAGGTTCTATTTGCGAGGGTCTAGTAGTGGTTTGACCTGCGAGAGGGTTTTTGGGCCAAATGGTTGACATGTTGAATTCAGTGGGGAGTTTGACTCCCTTCTTTATCAACATGGCTAAGAAACATTCAGGGTTCCTCTCTACAAAAATGTCAACCACTTGCACAGAATGGTCATCTTTCTCTATATCATCAAGCTCCTCCTCTCTGACATTTTGGAACAAGGCTGACCCATGGGGATTCTCAATAAAAAGAGCAGGACTGGTATTTGTGAAAGGATCATCCTCTCGCTTTGTTTCCCATGCAGGAAATCCATTGATATAAGACTCATCAGGTTGAGTTTTATCCTTTGACCTTGTGTAAGGCCCTCCATAAGGTATGTGAGACATAATGTGGTCTAGATTTTATGACTAAAATAGTGATATAAAGCAAACAGAAAAGGATAACCTTTATAGGAGAGTCCAAGTTATGTTTGGATAAGGGTAATTCAAAGGAAAGATGTTGATTTATCTTGATCTCAAAGATTTGATGATGTAAGAATAAGATTGTCGACTATTGCCTGGGACAAAGTCACTGATAGAGATATGATGATTTTGAGATAACAAGATCAAGATATTTTGAGTCTGAACTTTTGAACTAAAAATGCTTGGATGATAATCATGCTTTCAAATAATGGATGATCTTTTATAGATTAGAGATTTACACAATGTTCTTCATTTTTTTTTGGGATAGACACTAACCTTTTACACAAAATGAAGAGTATTTTCAAGGTTTTTAGGTTAAAATAGGTGTTTAAAAGTCTATGTTCAAGTGTGGAAAAACTCCACCAATTGCGGTAAAGTGAAAAGTTGATTACGGTAATCTATCACCGATTGTAGTAATAAACAGGTCGAATGCGACAATAAAAGGGATGATTGTGGAAAACTTCTATCAATTGCAGAAAAATGCGGGCAATTATAGCAAAGGGGAAACAATCTCAAAAAAGAATAACAAATGACTTCATTGTCTGATAGAATTGATTTCCAGGGACAAGGCTTTTGATTTACAGACCAATTTGATGTTTACAACCCTAGACTTTAACACGTTTGACTTGTTTTGAGAGTTTTGATGTTGGTTTTGCGTTTGTGAAACTGATCAAAGAACAAGCATAATGGACAATGTATTTTGAAATCTAGCACATGTTTTGACACAAGGACAAACAGATTAATCTAAGGAAATTTTGGCTGTGAAATACAATATTATAGGTCCAATGCTTGAATTTTTGTTAGCTCACACAACAAGTGTCACACTACTAGGACACAAAGGTCCACAACGTAGATGGCCGTGTTTTTTCCATTGCCAGGTATTGTTGCCGTGATAGTGAAGATCTCTTTCACTACACAAATACCCTAGAACACATATGTTGGGAATCTTGGGGGGAAATTCTTCAACCCCTTGCACTATAATAAGGTATCCATTCGAAGGTGAATCGGGTTGGCCTCTATTTTAACGAGGTTGTAGTAAGGGTCAGTGGTGTCTATCCAATCAGTTTGTATGTGTGTGACTTACTTAAGAGCCTAGTTGACCACGTTGGATCCTCAGGGATAATTAACCTAATCTAGACTAACAATAATACACCTCGCTTGAGCTTGGGTAGATATAAAATGGAAATTTGGTTCACATCTTGTTTATATACCGATCAGAAGGATTATCGGTTTAAGGTCATTCTTCAAGGAAGAAGTGTGTTCCCCGGACAGGCCTTTCTAAAAAGTATAAAGGTGTTTAATCTAACAGATTGTGCAAGTGCATCGAAAACTCAAGAGTCAAGACACAAGGTTAATCGATTAAACCCCAAAGATGAAATGTTAACTAAGCTAAACCACCATACAAGAACAAGTGTTCAGTTTTAAGCCCAAAAGTAGGTGTTGATTGCTTGTTCAATTTTAATGCCCCAAATTTGAAATGTTTTTTTGCCTTTGTTCAATTCTTAACCTCCACGTCAATTTCAAGCACCAATATGTAAATGTGAGGTTGTAATGTTTGGCATAAAATGTTCTTTTTAAATCACCAAAATGACAAATGAGTGATTTTTATGTTGCTTTGTTAAATCTGTTTCCACCCCACAAGCTAAAAATGACAAGTTAGTACCAAAAATTGTCTAATCTAAAATTGAAGAATAACCCAAAACTCCTAAATGGTTAAGACCACTAATACTAATGGTAACCTTGTACTTAACTATGAAACATTTGATTGAATCAATATATTTGTCGTATGCTTTTCTTTGATCTTTCATTGCGATGGCTAAGATGACTCTTTGTTTCATTTGATAGTTTGTAGTCCTTCTTATGACCGCTCTTAGTAATCTAGCATCCGAGATGCGCCTAGTTACCCTTTTGGCCATTCATCATTGATCAATCCTATAGAAAATGGAGAAAACAATCATATTTTGATAGAAAATAGGGATGTTCAATTTGATTTGCAATATTTCTATCAATTGCGGTAATCTTTTGTCAATTGTGGCAGAATTATGTCAATTGCGGCGATCTTCTGGAAATTATGGTAAAGCACATTTATCTACGACAAAATGCAGTCAATTGCGGCACAGATCGGTCAATTGCGGCAAAACCTGTGTGATTGCGGCAGACTGCTATCAATTGTGACACAAAGCAAGAAAATAGAACCTTGAATAGTGACATAAATTTTTTGTGAAACCCTTATAACGATTGCGGAAATAAAATAGATGATTACGACAATATTCCATCAATTATGGTAAAATACCAACCATTGTGAAATTACAAGTTTATCGAGAAAAGTATGAAAAAAAGAATCTGCAACCATACGACCGTGGCCAAAAGGTTCTATCTGTCGTCTGCAAGTGATATTTGGGTTGTTTGATTCATGTCAGGTTCACCAAAATGTACGCAATGGATCAAAATTTGTGACACTCAAATTAATGAGGGGTTAGTAGTACCAATTCACAATGGGGGAAATTGATAAGAAGCAAGCTACTAATAATGAAACTACGAATCAATAAAATGTACAAGAAAATAAGAGGAAAACAAATGAATGGAAACCCAATTTTTTTGAAGCTTCTATTTCCCCTCTCTACTCCTTCAGAAACCCTATTTGTGTAATGCTCAGTATTGGTGTGGGCAGTGTCTATGACTTGGGAGCATCGAGAATTTGATATTGAATGTGTGTGTGATCGCAAGATGACTTGATGCTTGAACCAATCGGACAGAGTAATGGCACACGTGAGCTTGAAATCTTGAATCCTTCAAATGGTTAAGAAGCATTTTTTATATAGGAATTGAGAATGAGATGAACGGTAGAGATCAATCCCAGAGATAGGAAGATGAATGGTTGGGATCAAAGGGAACTGGACAAACCATTAGTAAATTCCACCTCTTCAACTAAGAGGGAGGAGATAGAGTTTTTTTAACTAAAGAGATAATTTTGAGTTACCTTTTAGAACTGAAGAGGTGGGTGGAGAACCCCATGTGAACTGAAGAGATGGGTGGACTAACCCATGTGATTTAAATAAAGTTATCTCTTTGAAGATAAATGAATATTTAATTCATTTTTGAAATTAAAGTTTTCAACATGTGAGATAATTGAATTATTTTTTATTTAGAATTGCATTATTGAATGAAATTAATTTAATTTAATTAGTAAGTTTAAATATTTCAATTTAAACTTTAGGAAATTGAATTGAATTAATTAATTAATGGAAATTAATCAATTAAGGTTAATTAATTAAATAAAATTAATTATTTAATGAATTTTGGGAATTTGATTAGATGATTTGGGGAATGAATTTAGAAGAAAATATATGATTAATTAATGATTAAAAAACCATTAATTTATAGATGAAAAATAGTGTTTTTAATGTCAAGTCGCAAGTCTGTCCATTTTAGGGTGTCTACAAAAACATATACAATCTCAATATTGTTGATATAGATCCATTAAGTTCATACAAAAATGTATCATCTCAATGTGAATGATAATAGCTTCTGCTCTTTTCTGCTTGGTAGCCTTGCCTTAGTTTTGTAAACTGATTTCAGCAATGTAGTCTCTTTCTCTAAAAATCCCTTTTCTGATCTCTGATGTCTGTAGTATGGTAGCTACTTGATCATTTATTGATCAACATACATAATAAAATTTGATGTCTATACATTTATATATCAAACGATATGACCTAATTAGGGCTTAGAAATTACATCCTTATCCTAATCTCAATGGTGTACAAAATTTGCCTTGGTCATCTACACATAGGAGACATTAACAATCAATGCTATAAATCCATAATTAATGTCCTCCTTGATTGTGTAAAGAATTATCTAGGTTGGATAAGAATTTGTTACATCGAATGATGTGTCATTAAAAACTTTTAGGTGGTCTCTGTTCCACTCAATTATTGTTGTCTCTCGGTGCTCGGTGTTGTCTGTGTATCTCAATTATACTAGTGTTCGGTAATGTTGTGTATCTCAGTGTTGTATTTTGTTTGGTATAGTATTTCTACTTGGTAATCACTACACTTGGTTAACTCTAGGCATGATCAGTGCTCTCGATTAACTCTGTACTTCAGTGATTAAAAGGACTATCCTATTTGTGACTCTGTTACCGACTATCCATTATCTCTTCTTGATAACTAATGACAACTTCAATGTGCAATTGGAGAAACATTTTGTGTTTGGAAGTTTTTGATTATCCAATTAGTTTAATAAGGAATAATAAGGCCATTTGTCAAGGTATTGATTTAGTTCGGAAAGTTTTGAAACAAATTTCTCAAGTTCTCATAAAAAGTGAAAAGTTGTCATATTATGAAGTTGTCAAATTGAATAACCAACAATCATTTGGGTTTAAAAAATAGTTTAAATCAGTTTTAACTGATGATTATTTTTTAAATAGAACCTTGAGAGGTTTAATGAGGTGTTGGTCATTGTTGGAGATAAAATTTTGATTGAGATCTTTAATACAAAACTTGACTGACAACAAATTACTGATTTTCACCATTTATGTTCTTACCTTGGTGAGGCATGTTAATTTATATTTCTATGAAGTATGGGAATGGTTAGATATCTCTATTATCTTTTATTTTAATCAGCTCTCATTCATTGTCATGATATCTATCAAAATTTATAAACATTTTTGTGAGGACGTGTCTGAAACCCTCACTTAACAAGGGTTTTGAAAAAAATTTGTTTATTCGAGAACCTTTAACCATTGGAAATATTTATAAATATTGTTGTTTGAAGGATCATGGAGTATAGAAAAATATTTTGGAACTTGAAGATCCAAACGACAATGATAGCCCATATTATTTTGAGGCCTTACCCCATTAATATGTGTTTTGACTATCATAACTGGATTGTATTGAGAAATATTGAGATCTGAATCAATCCATTGTGTTTGGCTGAAAAAATTAAGTATATTTTCTGGTTTTGTGATGAATACAAGCCATTGGAACAATTGGTCATTGAATTATACAAATTTTTAGGAGGGTTTCTTTAGAAAATAGGCCTAATTAGTTTTAAAATCAGTCAAAATTTGAGGCCTTTAGTAAAAAACAACCACACCTTGTTTCTACACATGTTGAGTAACTACAAAATGAGTATCTATAATACTAACCCTTTTGTAGAGTTCCCTCTTGTATCAAAGTTATGATGAATTTTGTATTTGATCATGGAAAGTAGCCTTAAGGAAAATTTATAGTGAAAGCATGCAAGTTGACACATCCAATGATTGTGGGGTTTTTCAAGGGTGTATTCATGTTGGAATTTCCTGATCTGAAGTCTTTTCTTAACCACTTGAGTGTAGATAACCATGGAGCACTTAATTGTTATTTGTTGCCAAGATTCCTAGTAACCCCATGAAGGAGAGTTGGGGATCATGACAAGTGGAAGAGAGGGTTTGATTGGAAGTCAACACAAGATGAATGTAATATATTTTGAGGCCTTGTAAGGTCTTTCTAAATATTTTCTTTATGGCTAGGATCGATTGTCTCATTTTTGAATAGGTGATTTGGGAGAAATATCTCCCTTATTAAACCAAATCAACTATCCATTCTTTGAGATTGTGTTAACTTACCTTTGTCGTCACCTTCCTCTACAGCATGAAGTCAAAAGTTTTGAGGGCCACCAAGGGTATAAAAATGATGTATTTGGTTTTCCTAAGATATTCTTGAAGTAGATTGGGTCTTGCAGATAGTAAAACCCTCATTTTCCATTTGTAGCCTATAGGGAAAGGAGTTATTGTGAATGGAAAACATGGAGTTGGGTAAGGTTTCATGGTGTTGGGAAGTTTTGAAAAAAACCAAATCAAAGTCTTTGGTCATTCTAAAGTAGTGATTTGTCAAGAAGCTAGTCATAAGAGGTTGTTGAGGGTGAGCCATACCTCTGCATCATATTCCACCTACTCTATCACCTTTAACTAAATGGAATGGGCCCAATACCTTGTAAAATAAGTGTTTGGAAGTTTTTTTGAGAACAGGATGTCATTTGAGGGCTTAGGCTTGATGCCCTAGTTGTTTTTCATTGAAATTGAAGCTTAAAAATAGAGGAACAAACATAGAATTTGCAAGAAATGTAATGGAATATGAATTTTGAAGGTTTGGAGGGATTAGGAAGACCTAAATGAATGTGTTTGAGTTTTTGGCAGAGTTTGGAGAGGCTTGGGAGTGACATTTTTAATAAACTCTCATTGTATGCAAGCCTAGAAGGCCTAAAACTCACTGTAGACACCTAAAATTTACCAAGTGTATCTCAAGCTTTCCAAACTATAAATTTCAGCCAAATGCTTTAAAATATCATCTCAATGCAAATCAAATTGATCAAATCAAATGGACAAAATTCAAATCAAATTAAAAGATCAAATAATCATGAAATCAAATAATTAAATTCAAGCCTAAAGGGATTAATCAAATTATGCAATTGATTTTTCAATTGTATAGTTCAAATCAAAAAGGATCAAATCCAACCCAATCACCCTTCCATGGCTAATTTAATTAAATGATGGAGTTATTTAATTTCTAATATCTTTTGAGACAACCAACCATCTTTCCCTCCATTTGAAAACACTTCAAAGCTTTTGACTTAACCAAACTTTGATCATGATTAACTCACTCTACCCCCTACCCTTGGGAAAATGTTATAAATACAAGCCATTTCCTTTGTGTTTGGGATCCAAGAATTCAAGAGAAAAAAAAATCCTTACTATAGGCATATGAGGAGCATTTGAGAGCTTTAGAGAGATTTTTAGCATTTGCATTACATCTAGAATATCATGTTTATGAGCATTTGTTATTTTCTCATATGATCTTGGAGCATTTTTGAGCATTTTGAGCATTCTAGCTAGATTGGAGCATTTAATTTTCATACATATCTCATTCTAGGATTGTCCTTGAGAGAGATTAAGCTTGAGAGCTCTCTTAACAAAGCTTGGATAGAGAACCATGAGATGATATAGATTGTTTAGCTTCAATTCTTAGATTAACTTGTTTTATCTTTCCATAGAATTGTTGTCTTTCATCTTAATTTCATGAAGGTGTATTTTCTTACACACATAATGACACCCACCGTGGGGATCTAAGCCTCTTTACTGATGTTTTATCTTAATATTTGGTCTGTTTTCTTTGTTCTTGGTGTTTTTCTTACAGAAAATAGGAGAAGAGCCGCGTATGCTATGCCAAGAGCCACCTACGAACAACAAAATACTGCCTGAAAAGCTTGATTTGTCTCTGTCTTTCATTCTACTGCCGCGTCTGAGAAAAAGTGGGCCGCCTACTAGATAAATCATGTCGCTTGTTGGATAAAGTGCACCGCCTGTGACTTTTCAACAGCCGCTTACTTGAAATCTCTGACCGCTTATTATACTTTCTACACCGCTTTCTATTTTTATTTTACCACCTGTGGTATTTTAAAGGCCGCGTGTTAAGAGTTAAAAGCCACTTTTAAAGTTTAAAGTTACACTTACTAACATTTGGTAGCCGCCGTTTAGCTGTAAAATGCCACTAATAACTTTTGCTTTAAATAAGTTTTTGGTTAATTCTGTCACTTTTGTAATTCTCTATATTTTCTTGTTCTGCAGATGAAAAATCACCCAAAGGTGCAGAAACTAGAGAAGTGGATCTCAAGGCCTAGCAAGGAGGTAAGGGTTAAAACCAAGAATGATAAAGAGATTCATAATGCAAATTTATTAGAGAGTTTGTTTGAGGAAGAGCATTTATATAATCATTACAATAAGGTGTTCTTTGCATATAAAGAAAATTTCCTACTCTCTAATTAATTTTGCATCCTTACTTTCTTTAGAAGCTTTAATTGATAAATCATTCATTTGAAAGAGCTTTTAGGAGGTTTTTGTGTCATTTAAGGTTTTTCAAGTTTTCTTCACTTTGTTGTGCTTTGTGTTGACTAACTTGTTGGAAGAGATGGAGTGGGAACGATCGCCACTAGGTGAGTAAAAATAAGCCAAATATTAAAAAATGCGCCTAGCCTTTGCTAGCTTTGAAATCAGGTATTTATCTCATCAAGCTTGCATTTGATCAAATTGTGGCTTTCTTCTAAATCTAGCATAAGTATAAAATCTTCTATTTCTTCCAAATTGAACAAGCATTAGGCATATGCTCTTCACTTTTTGAAGTGAATCAAAAAGCCAAACGTGCAAATCCAATTTGGTAGAAAGATAAGGATAAGCAAATTGAACCACACATTTCAATTCTAAGAACCTCCTTGTTAAGGGGTTGAAAATGAACAAAACTGTTTGAAGTGTTTGGAACAAAATAAAGACAATAGGGATATGATCTTCGCTTTTTGAGTGAATTAGATTCCCAAACTTGTTGGACTGAGTTCAAATTCCTACTTTTTATGAATATGCTAGCTAATTAGAGCTTTAAAGGGCCTGCCTCCTGAGAATTTCCTTACGAGGACGGTGAGAGGGAATGACCCAAAGTGGGAGATATTTGCTTTTACCGCAATGTCGTCCAACCCACTATAACTAATGCACTTTTCCTTAATCAGGAAGTGACTAAAACTTGTGCAAGCCATCCTCACTTCCTCTAGTAGTCCTTTGGGATTGCGCAAAATCATACTTTTGTGCATGTAGGAAGCCCTCAAAGGGGTAAAGGATCTTGTCAAGGTTTAGACCGGAATGGGTTGAGACCTGATAAAATAGCAGACCTACCTTTTTAGAGCCATGTTTTAAAAGCCAAATTTGTTGATGCTAAGGTAGATTTCTTGGAAGATATTCTTGTGCAAACCAGTTGAAACATCCAAGAACATACACTTTTAGTGTGGGTTTTAGGGATATGGTGCAAATCTTACATGTGTGTTGAGTTTGTACTTTATTTTCATGCAAGAATACTTTTTGATCAAAGACCTTAAAATTTTAAATCCTAAAAATATCATTAAAATTATCAAAATCAATCCTGATCAGCAAAGAGCCGCGTACAATCGATTCAGAGCCGCTTCTGAACAAATCTAGGTCGCTTGTCAAACATAAAATGCCGCTTGGTAATATTAAACAACCGCTTGTTAACTGGAAAGAACCGCATAACAATATTCCAAAAATGCTTTGCAATAGACAAACACCGCCTACCAACTGTAGAGCACCGCGTAAATATTTTCCAGTCAGCACGTGTTAACAGTAAAAGGCCGCCTACACGCAGGTAAGAGTTGCCTAAAAATTTTAAAAGGAAAATAGTGGGTATCTATCGAAGGATTAAAAATAAGAAAATTTGATTTTTGGATACCCTTTTGGACATTATATCATTGTGAATACCTATCTTGATCAGAATCCACCATTATTGGGCATTTTTGTAAATTCATACATGGATTGGTCATTAAATGAGTTCAAAACCCAAGACCTTCTTTTAGCATATGTTAATGTCAGTCTTCACTCAATCTCATTACATCAAGACTACCCTACAACCAGACAGGTCTTATTTGATACAAGAGTGTCCCTTCCTGGGTGACCCCTTTTCCACAAATCCTGTACACAAACCCATCAAAGAAATAGAACCAAGGATGTCTTTCCCATTTGGTCATATCGATCCTGATCAGATTAAGCACATAAACAAGGATATGACCCAATAGGGAAATGTTGATCCTAATAAAAAAGGGTACAACAATAATACCAATGGAGGAAAAAACATAGATCCTAACAATCAAGGGATGAACAACACCAATAATAGAGGTAATATGGACCCTAATGAAGAGGAGTTAACCAATGAAAATTTTATCGAGGCTATGAAAAGCCCTTTCTTTATGAGACTCGTGAACAAAGTATTGGAAAAAGACAAAGATAAATACTTCCTAGACCTAGCACAAACGGGTCTCAAACTTCCACACAATTATGATTTCACCAAACTCAAGAAAGAAGAAGCAGAGGCTAACCCCATTGATATCATGAACAAACAATTCTAGCTTTTTCAAATACAATTGGACACATTGAAACAAGGTGGGGCTCCTAAACCTTTTTCTATTGAAGCCTTGTGTTCATTTCCATTTGACAATTCCTTAGTCATGATACCATTTCCAACAATGCTATTTATCTAAAATATGATAAATATGAAGCAACATCTAATCCTCAAGATCACTTAAGGGAATTTTGTGCCCTAAGTTTAGAATTCATGCATGACACAACTTACCTCATGAGGTTATTCCCTAGAAGTTTGGGAGGCATGGCAATGGAGTGGTTCTTAAAATTACCCTCCGGTATTAGGACCTTTGAGGAATTGGCCTCTAAATTTGTAACTCACTATTCTTATAACATCAAGCATGAGGTTACAATGCTCAATCTATGCAATACCAAACAAAGAGATGGAGAGGGATTCCTACTTTTCCTACAATGATGGAGGGCAGTATTTTCTAGATACCCTCAAAGTGTACCCGAAAAGGAAAAGATGGATATCTTTGTGAATAGCTTGAATCATGAAATGAACTACCGACTAAGGCTACAATGTCCTAGATCATTCCAAGACTTAATTGAGAATGGGGTGACAATAGAAGAGGTATTGGTGAAAAGTGGAGAAATAAAACTCTATAAAGATAACAAGAATAACAACAACAACAACAATACCTCCAACACCAATCAAAATCAGAATAACAACAACAACAACAACAATAGTCGATATTGGAAAAGGAATAACAACAAAAAAGGAGTGGTTAATGATGGAGTGGTGGAGGCTAATACTTTAAAGGCTATCCCTTTTAATCTCACTCAAAACTCAACTCAAGCTAATAATGTGAATCAAGCACCCAAAGTACCCTTCAACAACAACACTAATAACAACTTTGGGAATAATCAAGGGGCTCCTAAGCCTAAACCTTTCTTTGCACCTACACCCAAAAGTACATTCACTACTTTGGGTGAACCATTGGAAAATTCATTAAGGACACTTATTGCAAATAAGCTTATCGATCTACCAAAGGCTCAACCCTATGAACCACACATCAAGCCCAACTGGTGGAATGAGAATAACCATTATGACTATCATTGAAATAGGGGACATAAGAATAATGATTTCCTATATCTCAAACATGTGGTACAAGATCTCATAGACAACAGTGTGATAAAGGTGGATGGACCTAAAACTAATGAAGATCACATAGCCTTTAAAACTCCTTTTTATAAGCACGAAAAGGGAGAATCTTCAAATTCCAACAATGGAGGAAATAATGCAAATAATGTAAAAGGCAGTCATAATGTTAACTTTGCTTATACTTATGACAATACCATCAATGTTGTTGTGGTTAAAGACCAACCTATTCAAGGGTCCGCTAATGCCATCACAAGGGGGCAAGCTTCAAAGGTTGCATTACAAGGAGGTACTCCTATTACTATTGTCCCTAAGACACCAATCATTTTGGCTAAACAAACACCACCCACCACAAAGAATTATAGTTTGGTGGACCAATTGCAAAAGACTCTAGCCCAAATATCCATTTTGGAGTTATTAAAATTATCTCCTAATCACAAGGAGATTCTGGAAAAATCCTTATGTGAGACCACGGTTCCTATAAACTTGGAGGAAGACAAATTTCAGAACATGGTAGGGCACCTCATAGACCCTCATTGTCTTTCCTTTTTGAAGTGTTAGGGTTAGTTAGAGTCACCTTTGTTGAAGTGTCAAAGACCCTTGATATTTCTTTAATCCAAAGCTCTTTAGCGCGTCCCCTTGAAAGTATCTCCTTGCGGCAACCCTTTAAGTGCATATTCCCTTCAAATTTGTCAAGTTCAAGTTCAGTCGTTCTCAGACTGATCCTTTACAAGGCTCAATCTTTACTTGAACCACTTCAAACCTCTTTGAACTTTGGTTCAAAGTAGTTCGAAGTAGTTCAATGAATGTTTTATCTTCTAATGTCTATTTTCTATAGGTGGGCCCCGACCAGTGTTACCTTATGGAGGTGAACCACTTCAAACCTCTTTGAACTCCGGTTCAAAGTAGTTTGAAGAGGTTCAAAGATAGATTGTGGGTAGAGTCATCAAGTGAAAAATAATTGATGGGACCGATGATGTGACTTGGCAGCGTAATGATGATTTAGTTTTGAGAAGGGCAGTTTTGATTTGACGGGGGCCACGGGGTGAACTTCCAATAAGATCTGGAATGACATTTAATGAAATTTTTAGCACGAGCAGAGGATTTTATTTGAGGTATGATTAATAATGATATTAAGGGTGGTAGATTCCAAAGATGCCTTATTGATGAGTCATTACAGCTCACATCATCAAAATTTAATGCTCCTGACTTATGCTCATAAAAGTCGGTCTCTCCAGGCATGATTCTAAAAATATAAATAGTTCTGTAAGTTCTTCTTTCCTATTATTTTTCTGGGGAGTCTCGGCTATGGAGAAGAATTTGTTCTGATTCTGCGTAAAATAGGTAGCTCCCAAAGCCTTTTCTCTTTTCCTGTTGTTGTTTAACATATTGATTCAAGAGGGGGGGAGTCATCTAGGTTTTTATTTCTGAAGAGAAGATGAATTCCACTTTGCATTTCTTTGGGAATGTTAGAAATATGTAGTGCAGAGCTCCTACTATCTTAGAAACAAACCTACTAGGGGTTCCAGTAAAAAAAATGACAGTGGATTATACAAACTGTGCAACAGAAGAACATAGCCTAGAATTCCTGTCGAGTGGGTTATTAGAAGCCGCAGCTTTTCTGCCATTAGTTGTATGCCCAGAATTAGTTCAACAATGTATTAACAGATATGATATTAAATCCAAGTTCATTTTGAACATGGAAGGCCAAAACCTTGTGCCTGTCAATAGAGAGACTATTATGGTTGTTTTCAAAATCCTGGAAGAGTCTTTTGTCAGTTTTACACCCATTCAATCCCTAGCTTAGTACAAAGAAAATGAGGATAAAAATTGGAGCCATGTAGCTAGGAAGTGGACTCAAACCAATTACAAAGGTAGCTCTCATTTGCCCAAAGTGCTCACTAAAGATCACATGAAACCCCTTATTCATGATGTGATAGTGTTACTTCACCGGATCAAAGGATCAGAACAAGTTATTCTCTACGAGGAGTGGATGTTTCATTTTATAGAAATTATCTTAGAAGGGGGTCAACATATTGATTGGACTGAAATCATTGCTAGTTCCTTGAGAGACCAACTCAAACAAGCTCAGGCCATTAGGAAGGAATTATTTATGTCTTCTTATTTGATATATTGCCTAGTGTGCACACAATATTTGTCTGCCATCCGACATGTCCCTTGGAATGAAGATATTTTAATTTATGAGTACTATCTTTTGTTAAGAAAAGATAAGATTTTGGAAAATTACAGGAAAGTTCATGATGTTTTCCTAGGAAAACTGTGTCAACAATTGGTAGGGGTTCTGAACCAAAGAGTTTCATTAGAGGCACGGAAACTAATTCAAACTTATGGCAGCCTGTATATCCAATTCCCATGTTTCACCTACATTCGGATTGGAGGCTTTGATGATGAACCTCTCAAGCTCCCAAGGTTTTCTTTCAACTATTTTATTTTGGAAGAAGTTTGTAGGCAATTGTTTGTGGTTATCCAAAATGCTCTGCCAGAAGAAAGATGGCATTCAATGTTCCCAGTTAAAATTGGTAACTTAACCTACAATAATATGATGGATGCTTCAGTGATAGGAAGCAATTTGTTGAACTTCCATTTGTAGTTTTATAAGGTGAGAAGGGGTTTTGACAATAAGGGATTTTCTAGGTAGGTTTTAAGCCTAAGTAATTATCCTTCACCCAGCTCGCACCTAGAAGACCTATAAGAAGATCTCGGTGATGAGGAGGCAATCTAGAAGCAAGATCATTCCAGTCTTGTAATCCTACAGATTAAGATTTTGCAGTTGAATTTTGATATTAAAGATGTGGAGGAAGATTGCTCTGAAACCACAGGCTCAGAGGCTAATAATGTGGATGTGAAAGTTCCCCCGGATATAGATTGGAATAGGAAGGAAGAAGATGATATAAAACTAAGGGCCCGAACCATCTTTAGGGTCATAGAAAGCTGGTTAATGGAAAAGAATAAGGAGAGAACTGAGAACCCACCTCTTGAAAAGCGTAGTGCTAAACCAACCTTAATCAAAATGAAGAATGCCTCATCTAATGTATCTCCTGTGGCTCCAAATGCAGGTAAAATTTCATTCCCCCAGAAAAAGGTGATTTCCAGCAAGCACTCAACTGCACCAAGATCAAGACCAAGAACAAGATCAAAGAAGCGGTCTCAGATGGAAACTTTAGGACTCGACTACCTAGATGTTGAGATCAATGATGATGATATTTCATTTTCTCTAGATCAACAAGAAAAATAATAGGAAACTTCTATTATAAATAAAAATATACCTCAGGTTGAGGACACTCCTGCAAAAACCCCTAATAATCAGATAGTAATTGGTTCAATCCCTCCTTGGCTTACTGAATTAGTGAATAAGAGGAAAATCTCTAAACCCATTTCACTCGCTATAAAAGAGATTGTTACCAAGTATGCTACTCGAACCCCCAAGGCAAAGAAAATGAAGAGTGATGCTAGGTTATCCACCGATCCGTCAACTGGAAAGGTGATTACAGAGATAGCCACCTTCAAACCTAAAGAAGGAATTCAAGAACCAGAGGCTGAGGACTTCGAGATCACAAAAATGGAACTTGGTGTTCTAAACAAGGATTCTAGGGATCACCTGTTTAAGTTTTCAGCCGATCATATGCTCGGGCAGTCGTAAAAAGATGGGAAAGAGAAATGGAAGTTAAAATAGTTAGTCTCCACCATGGCTAAATTCATTTCCTCACTCACTGACAATGGAGTTCTTCCCCTAGCTCAGTCTTCACAGGATTTTGATCTGAATTCTGTCAAAAGCCAAAAGCTAGTAAAACAAATTCAGCAGGGGAAGGTTCTGGTAGAGGTTGTGAAGACTTGGATAAACAATGTTATCAATGAAGGTAGTGCTTTTATCCGTGAGTTTATATCTACTTGTCTCGATGGAGAAACATTACTTGGTGAGGTTCAAACCTTAGTTCCAAGTTGGGAAATGGAAGAAGCTAAATGTGCAGCAATTTTTATACAGGTTCAAGAAATAGAAAATTATGGTGTGGTTCAATTCTTAGCTGAAAATCCAATGAAGTTGATAGACCCCTGTATGCTATTTATTCAAAAGAAAAACTTTGGATGGAAAAACACAATGTTTAAAGCTGCAATCTCTCAAGCTAAAGTGATTGAAAAGGAAGTGATGGATATGCACGTAGATGCTCTGAAAGATATCAAAATAGTGAACCCCTCAAGTATTTTGTAGATTGATAGAGGTAGAAGAGACGTTGATGCCATTGTAAAGATCTTCACAGACACCATGAACACTCTCAAAGAAAATGAGGTGCCGACAGTTCAGGACTTCACTAGAATTGTGAATGTGGAATCCATGTTGCTGCTGAACAGAGGTCAGTTACCAAAGCAAGTGGAGAGAATCAGGGAATTAAGATGGAAAAAGATCGTGACTTGGGCGAAGCTAACAGGCTTGAAGAATCTACATTCCCAGCTACCTCAAGAGTTAACAAATGTGTTCAGATCCTGGAAGCTTGTGCAAACTGGCACATCAGAAGGCCCCAATGGGAGTTAGTGATCTTAGAGGCATCTTTTCCTTACTTTATGTTTTAAGTGACACGTGCTTTGAAACTCTATATTTGTCAGTTATGTAACTGGTTTTAAATGGTTTTCCTTGTAATATCCAAGAGGCTAGGTTTTTCTGGAGGCTCTCTCGGATGCAAAACTATATATAGAGGAACTCTGAATAGAAAAAGGGTTTGAAAATTAAGGTGGAAATTAGATAGTTTCTGTTTTGAAGTAGGTAGTTAGCATAGACTTTTTTTTTAGATTCTTTGAAACAGCTGGTGACCGATCTTTGATCAAACTTTGATCCAATTAATATATTAATATACATATGCATGATATGGTTTAGATCTTTGAATCAAAATCTGGAATGTATGTGATTTCTTTGAGAATTGATACATTTAAATCTGCGCATGTGTTGTTTATATTCAGTCACTTCCAGTTTCTTTATAGTTTGCTTTTCTTAGGTTATTTTGTAAGTTGTCTGATTTAGAAGTAATTAGTAGATTTATATTCACTTCATGGTCATTTCAATTATTAGTTGATTCTATAATTTTACCTCAATACCCAAGAGTATTTGAGTGTTCCTTCTACACTTTCTGGTTAAAGGTTTATAGATTTACTTTTATGTCTATAATTCACTGAATATCTTAGAAGGAAGTTGAACCTTAGAAATTTAGAGGGAAGAAATTTCCTATGCTTACCCAACTATTGCTGAATCATTTGTCTTCAAAAACTTAGAGTCTTTATCCATTTCCATTTAAAAAGAAGGAAGACAAATCTATTCGCCAATAGATTTTTGGTGACTCTAGTGGGGAGAGTCCAGCATAAGATAATAGATTCTCCATTCATTACAATGTTTCAAGATGGTGTTGCCACTCAACAACGTGTTCCCTATGCTTCAACCTGACCTAAGATTTGGAAACATGAAAGAAGACATTATCTCAAGCCTGGCTGAATCAGCGTGGAGGTTCAGACATAGTAACCAATAGTTTCATCAAGTTCAAGAGGTGCTTGAGAAAGAAGAAGAAATAGCTGAGAAACTAAGGGGTATACCAGTTTCTCATGAATCAATCATAGTAGATAGGCTTGCACAAGTCCCAGCAAGAAATTGAGGCCTGCTCCAAATATTTAAACTGGCATAAAGGAGATACACCAGAGGTGATAGGAGAAAGGGATTGATTGACGAAGATTTTGAAGCTCTGAAGAACCTCAATTTCAAATTTGATTTCACTTTCAAGAAGAACAAAACCTGAACCTTTAGTAGGCCAACCTCACCTCTATCTACCCTAGTTGTTCCACCTTTTTTTGAAGCCATTGTAGCACCCGGTACTATAGTGTCTGCTATTCTTGATTTTCAGCCTTTGAATTTCTAGTTTCCTAACATGGCTGCCAGTCAACCTTGGGGTCAAAATATTGGCCCACTAAATTTAGGAGCTAACCCTCCTAGAGAATTTCCTAATGGTGCTAATCAGGTTTTGTCCAAATTTAGTGGAGACAGAAGAGTAACCATCGATGATCACCTTAGTGCCTTTCATACCGCTTGTGGCGTGTTGAGCGTTCCTACTTAGGAAATCATGGTTAGACTCTTTGTTAGAACCTTGGTAGACACTGCTGCTGATTGGTTCAGTCATTTACCCAATGGATCAATTACCAATTGGAATGACGTGAGACTTGCCTTTGAAACAAGATTCAAATCTCCAGATAACAAGATGTCACTTTTGCTCCAACTCAGCCAAATGAAGAAAGAGATGCATGAGCCCATGCGGGAGTTCATGTCTAAATTTAATAGAATCTTACAAAGAATACCAGTAAATTCTGCACCAAGAGACGAAAATAAGAAAATCTTTTTCTTAAATACTGTCCCAACTGACATCAGTTTTAATCTGTTGAAAGAAGGAGTGGCTAACTTGGCCATTGCCCAGACATAGGCTATTCAGCTAGAAGATACTTTCATAACAGTAGGCAAATGGAAGTGAGAGGTTCAGGATTTAGGGAGTTCCTCCTCCTCCACTACGATAGATCCTATGATGTAGAGGTTAATGAATGATATGGCTATGCTCAAGAGGCAGCAGAATAAGGCAAGTTCTCCATACTCATCTCCTTACCAAGATGTTAGTCAAAGACAATATAATCAACCTTCAGGAAAAACTCCCCTTTTGATAGCTTCACAGCCCAGATTATAGATTGAACCAGCACCAAAAGAGACAATGTGTTCTTTTCATCTGACTACAGATCATGACGGAGAATCTTGTCCTGATTGGTTAAGGTGTCTTCAACTTAATGCTACAAAAGATGCCATTGGTATAGAAGAGTTGCGAGAAGAGAAAAACTCACCCAATTTTGGTCCTTCCAGTTCTTTTTATCTGGAGTATCAACCAGGTCCCGATAGAAGTGGAAGTGTTTTGGCAACCTTACAAGATCCTGCTTGTGCAATTCTAACAAGGAATTAGAGAACACAAAAATTTATCCCTGGTTTAACTGCTACTACTGATGCTAAATGCAAGGAAACTAAAGATGGAGATACTTCTGTAAATTTGAGAAATTTTGAGGTGAAGATCTTGCCAAGAGGTAATCCAACTCCTTCTTTTCCCTTTGAGTTTGTTGAATTCTATAAAAGTACTACAATTTCTATCTCCCCTGTAGAATATCTTAAAATGAACCCTAGAGAGTTGGATAGGTTGGTAAAATATGTTAAAGGAGAGTCTGGTTCAAGTCCCCAATTAGATAAGCCTCTCATAGGTGAAAACACCACCGTTGAAGAACCACTCATCTTTAAACCTCAAGACACCCCTCAAACACCAGAAGATTATCCCTTTGTTAATACAGTTGAGATTGAGCTAGAAGAAAAGAAACCCAATCCATTTTACATTTCCTTGCTTCTAAATGGCCAGAATCTTAGTAATTGCATAATCAATTTTGGCGCATCAGATAACATCATGCCTGCCCCAGTCGCAAAAGCCCTAGGTCTCACCTTGACTGCAACTTATGGTCATTGTTACTCTATGGATGGAAAGGAAGTTCCACTAAGAGGTCAAGTCAAAGATGCCCAAGCCATTCTAGCTGCATACCCTGACAAGCATCTAAAGTTGACTATTTTGGTAGCAGATATCCCAGCGAGCTATGGCATGCTACTCAGTAGAACTTTTTGCAAAGATCTAGGAGGGGACATTAAAATGGACTGGTCAGAAGCCCTGACACCAGTTGGCAAAAAGAAAGTGAAACTTGAACCTGAACCAAAAAATAAGTATACTGTAATGCCTTCAGATAATCCAAAGGCTCAAATTTTGTACGAAGAATGTCACTTCGGAAACTATGTTATTCTAACTGATCGTGAAAAGGATAGTGACACTCCTCAAAAAGAAGAGGATATCTGGAAGATGGAATTCAAGGGTAGCTACTCTAATTCAGGCTCAGGCATGGGGGTAGTTCTTTTCCCTCCTGATAGAGAATGTATTCCTCTGGCTTTCAAATTAGATTTCAAAAATACTAATAATACCGCAGAATATGAAGCTTTGCTGTTGGGTTTGGAAGAAGCTAAACAGAGGGGAGTCAAGAAATTGGTTGCAAAAGGTGACGTCGAGCTGATCGTGAAACAGGTCAAGGGATAGTTCTCTGTCAAGAATGATAAGTTGAGGAACTATAGAAATTTGGTATGGTATGAGTTGGAGTTCTTTGAGGCCTTCTCCATTGAATTTATCCCAAGAAGTCAAAATACTAGGGCAAATGCTTTGGTAGTATCAGCTTCACTTTTATTGCCTCACCCTAATTTTAAGACCCAAAAATACCAAATTGAAATGATCTACAAGCCTAGAATACCTGACAATGTAGAGCATTGGCAAGTCTTTGACAGTGGTTCCCAAATCAAAGATTTCCTAGAATGTGCCGCAGATTTTTCTGATGTATATTTTGAAGGATCCTATAACGAGTGCAAAGAAGTCTATCAAGATGCTGCAAATAGTGATGGAGTGATCCAGTTGAAAGGAAATAAGATTCCCAAAGGCCTTGTGTATCTCGAACATTTGTTCAGAAGAAAAGATGATAGTACCATCAAAGAAAAAGTATCTCATGTGCAAAATTCTAAAGAGTATGACAAGATTGATATAGGAGAACAGGATAATCCAAAATGGATTTCTATTGGTCTGACTTGTACTTTATCTGAGAAGGAAAACTTGATAAGGTTACTCGGAGAGTATAAAGATGTCCTCGCCTTGGGATATGAAGACTTAAATAATTTTAGAGGAGGCCAATTTGAACACCAAATCCCTTTAAAGCCTGGCGTAACCCCATTTCATCAAAAGTTAAGGAACTATAATCCAAAAGTGTTTGAAGCTATTTTAAAGGAGGTTAAAAAAATGTTACAGGCGAGGATCATCTATCCTATCCACCATTCAACATGGATCACCAATATAGTTCCTATAAGAAAGAAGAATGGCAAAATTAGGATTTGTGTAGACTTCCGTAACCTGAACCAAGCAAGTTTGAAAGATAACTATGCCTTTCCTGTAATGGAACATGTGCTTCAAGCTATTTCAAGATCTGAAGTTATGTCTATGCTAGACAACTATTCTAGATATAATCAAATCAGTGTGGCACAAAGTGATCAGCATAAGATGGCTTTTATCACCCCGTGGAGAACTTATGCATATAATCATATGCCTTTTGGGCTAATCAATGTAGGTGCAACCTTCCAGAGAGAAATGAATTCATCCTTTGAAGACCTTCGGAACAAAATTATAGTGGTATACTTAGATGACCTCAATATCTTCTTGAAGGAGAGAAGTCAACACTTAAAAGATCTTGAGATAGTGCTCCTGAGGTGTAGAAATCATGGCATCTCTTTGAACCCCAAGAAATCAATATTCTTTGTGGAAGAAGGCAAATTACTTGGTCATATCATTTCAAAGGACGGGATCTATATTGACCTTGAGCGGGTAAAGGTGATTCAATAGCTTAACTTGCCATCCAATAGGAGTGGACTGAAGTCTTTCTTTGGTCAGGTGAATTTTTTGAGAGCATTTGTTCCTGAATTTTCAGAAATTACTAAGAATATGATTGATATGATGAGCGAGAAAGTTCCTTTCAAGTGGAGTGAGGATGGGTGTCAAGCTTTCAAAGATATTAAAAATGCAGTGTCACAGGCTCTTGTATTAAAGGGTCCCAATTTCAAAAAGGACTTTATCATTTATTGCTATGCTTTGGAACATACTTTGTCAGGTATACTAACACAGAAAGATGAGAAAGGACAAGAAGCACCCATAGCATATATGAGCACACCGCTGAAAAGACATGAGCTTAAGTATTCCCAGATGGAAAAACATGCCTTCGCTGTAGTAAAAGCAGTGAAACAATTTAGATACTATATACTCCATTCTCATTGCACAGTGTTTGTACCTGATACAATAGTGAAAATTATTTTGACTCAAAGGGAGATTGGTATGAACAACAGAGCAATCTGGATAGCAAAAATTCAAGAGTATGACCTGACAATTAAACCAACCAATTTGGTAAGGGGGAAGGGTTTGTGTAAATTGATAGCAGAGAACGCTGAACCATTTGAAAAAATTGATGAAGTACCTATGGCATTGCTAGTCAGTTTAACCGACCCCTAGTTCTCTGACATGGCTTATTTCCTTACTTATGGTAAAAGTCCTAATCACCTAAACCCAAAAGAAAGGCGCAACCTGAAACTAAAGGCTAATCAATATGTGATATCTCAAGGAATTTTGTATAAGAGAAGCATAGACAGATCTTTTCTCAGATGCATGGAAAATGAACAACAAAAAGAGTTGTTAAAGGTATTTCATGATGAGGCTTGTGGGGGTCACTACTCTTCAACAGTAACAGCATTTAAAATTATTTGGAACTACTTTTACTAGCCTGGCATGTTCAAAGATGCCTACCAATATGTTCGCAATTGTGAAAAATGTCAACTTTTCACAGGAAGACCTCATCTCGCCGCTTTACCTCTTAAACCTGTAATCGTTGATGAACCATTTAAGCAATGGGGTATAGACTTCATGGGGCCTTTGAACCCACCATCTAGTGCTGGACATGTCTACATTCTCATGGCCACTGACTATTTTATGAAGTGGGTGGAAGCAGTTCCCACTAAGAAGGTGAACTCTCAGGTGGTGTGCGAGTTCCTCCTGAATTATATCTTTTTCAGGTTCGGGGTACCGCTGAAGATCGTAGCCGACAAAGCTACATATTTTTCCTCTGAGGAGATTTCAACCTTCTGCTATGAGCATGGCATATCTTTAGTCCACTCTTCTGAATATTTTCTGCAAGGGAATGGTCAGGCAAAATCTAGCAATAAGAACCTGGTGATGATAATAAAAAAATTGATGGAAGACAATCCTCATGAATGGCATAAGAAACTCTTCAAAGCTTTATGGGTGGACCGAACTACTCTGAAATGAGCAATTCGAATGGCTCTGTTTGAACTAGTATATGGAATAGGGGCACATGTATCACTGCCTTTACAACTTTCCTTGTCTAAGCTCTGAGATATAATTGAAGATGAGTATTTTAAAGATCCTCTGGAGAAATGTATCATGCATCTGGCTAGGATGGAGGAGGAAAGAGAAGATTTGGTGGATCATATTACAAAACATCAGTTAAAAGTGAAGCAAATTTTTGATATGCGAGCACGGCCTCGTAACTTTATGGAAGGAGATGAAGTTCTTTTATGGGACAAGAGAAGAGCTCCTAAAGGGTCCCATGGGAAATTTAAGTCTTTATGGAAGGGCCCATTCATTTTTTCTCAAGCCCTTGGTTCAAATGCTTTTTGGTTGTCTTACCCAGATGGTGTGAATCTGCCTTTTACCTATAATGGGTAGGACCTTAAGTTATGCAAGCTCTAATGATGTACCTTAGTTGGTATTCATGTACATATTAGATCTTTTTTCCCCTACTTTCCTTTTTGGTGTGTCGTGGTTGTGTATTTTTCTTTCCCTTTATTTCCTTTCTTTGCAAAACCAATTGTCTAGAGTTCTCTGCACATTGAGTAATATGCAGTCCCCAGCTAGAGATGATGTTAGGGTTAGTTAGAGTCACCTTTGTTGAAGTGTCAAAGACCCTTGATATTTCTTTAATCTGAAGCTCTTTAGCGCATCCCCTTGAAACTCTATCCTTGCGACAACCCTTTAAGCGCATATTCCCTTCAAATTTGTCAAGTTCAAGTTCAGCCATTCTCAGACCGATCCTTTACAAGGCTCAATCTTTACTTGAACCACTTCGAACCTCTTTGAACTTCAGTTCAAAGTAGTTCAAAGTGGTTCAGTGAATGTTTTATCTTCTAATGTCTATTTTCTAGAGGTGGGCCCCGGCCTGTGTTACCTTATGGAGGTGAACCACTTCAAACCTCTTTGAACTCTGGTTCAAAGTAGTTTGAAGAGGTTCAAAGATAGATTACGGGCAGAGTCATCAAGTGAAAAATAATTGATGGGACCCATGATGTGACCTAGTGGCGTAATGATGATTCATTTTTAAGAAGGGCAGGTTTGATTTGACGGGGGCCACAGGGCAAACTTCCAATAAGATCTAGAATGGCATTTAATGACATTTTTAGCACGAGCAGAGGATTTTATTTGAGGTATGATTAATAATGATATTAGGGGTGGTAGATTCCAAAGATGCCTTATTGATGAGTCATTACAGCTCACATCATAAAAATTTAATGCTCCCAAATTATGCTCATTAATGTTGGTCTCTCCAGGCATGATTCTAAAAATATAAACAACTCTGTAAGTTCTTCTTTCCTGATATTTTTCTACGGAGTCTCAGCTATGGAGAAGAATTTGTTCTGATTCTATGTAAAATAGGTAGCTCCTGAAGCCTTTTCTCTTTTCGTGTTGTTGTTTAACATATTGATTCAAGAGGGGGGAGTCATCTTGGTTTTTATTTCTGAAGAGAAGATGAAGTTCAGTTTGCATTTCTTTGGGAATGTTAGAAATATGCAGTGCAGAGCTCCTACTATCTCAGAAACAGACCTACTAGGGGTTCCAGTAAAAAAAATGATAGTGGATTATACAAATCGTGCAGCAGAATAACATAGCCTAGAATTCCTGTCGAGTGGGTTATTAGAAGCCACGGCTTTTCCACCATTAGTTGTATGTCCATAATTAGTTCAACAATGTATTAACAGATATGATATTAAATCCAAGTGCATTTTGAACATGGAAGGCCAAACCCTTGTGCCTATCAAAAGAGACTATTATGGCTATTTTCAAAATCCAAGAAGAGTCTTTTGTCAGTTTTACACCCACTCAATCCCTAGCTCACTACAAAGAAAATGAGGATAAAAATCGAAGCCATGTAGCTAGGAAGTGGACTCAAACCAATTACAAAGGTGGCTCTCATTTTCCCAAAGTGCTCACTAAAGATCACACAAAAGCCCTTATTCACGATGTGATAGTGTTACTTCACTGGATCAAAGGTTCAGAACAAGTTCTTCTCTACGAGGAGTGGATGTAGAAATTATCTTAGAAGAGGGTCAACATATTGATTGGGCTGAAATCATTGCTAGTTCCTTGAGAGACCAACTCAAACAAGCTCAGGCCATTAGGAAGGAATTATTTATGTCTTCTTATTTGATATATTTCCTAGCATGCACACAAGATTTGTCTGCCATCCGACATGTCCCTTGGAATGAAGATATTTTAATTTATGAGTACTGTCTTTTGTTAAGAAAAGATAAGATTTTGGAAAATTATAGGAAAGTTCATGATGTTTTCCTAGGAAAACTATGTCAACAATTGGCAGGGGTTCCGAACCAAAGAGTTTCATTGGAGGCATGGAAACTAATTCAAACTTATGGCACCCTATATATCCAATTCCCATGTTTCACCTACATTCAGATTGGAGGCTTTGATGATGAACCTCTCAAGCTCCCAAGGTTTTCTTTCGATTGTTTCATTCTGGAAAAAGTTTGTAGGCAATTGTTTGTGGTTATCAAAAATACTCTGCTAGAAGAAAGATGACATTCCATGTTCCTAGTTAAAATTGGCAACTTAACCTGCAATAATATGATGGATGCTTTAGTGATAGGAAGCAATTTTTTGAACTTCCATTTGCATTTTTATAAGGTGAGAAGGGGTTTTGACAATAAGGGCTTTGCTAGGCAGGTTTTAAGCCTAAGTAATTATCCTTCACCCAGCTCACACCTGGAAGAACTATGGGAAGATCTCGGAGATGAGGAGGAAGTCTGGAGTGAGATCATTCTAGGCTTGTAATACGACAGATTATGATGTTGTAGTTGAATTTTGATATTAAAGATGTGGAGGAAGATTTCTCTGAAACCACAGGTTCGGAGGCTAACAATGTGGATGCAAAAGTGTCCCCAGATATAGATTGGAATAGGAAGGAAGAAGTGTTGGTTGTATTTCCTGTTTTGCTGCTATGTCTGGTTCCTTGCCCTCCCTCTGAAAATTTTCAGGTGCTCATGCTTATTCCTTGCCAAATTGTCAAGATCCTGATAAACCCTAGCAACCAAGTATTAAACGATGTATTTTGAAACCCTCAGCCATGTCTTATATTTCTTCATTACCTTTTTCAGTCACTTAAGACATGTGCTCTAAGTTAGGTCGCTTAATCGCTTTACCAGAACGAATATGCCAAGGCTTCTCTCGACTTAGTTTTTCCTTTGAGTCACGTAGTCTCTTGAAGAAATTGAATATTCCATCAGTGTATCGAGACTTAGCGATCTTTCTTTGGTCGGGTTGTCGCTTGAATTTCATGTTATGAGCTTTAAAAAGAATGGGACCCACCTTCAGTCGGGTGATCGCGAGAAGAGTCAACAAGTCAAAGAAATATCTTTCAACCTTGCGCCTCCTTCATGTCGCGTCATTGCTGGATTAGGACATTCAAACAGTTAAGGCTTTTCTTCAATCGCGTGGTCTCGTGATAAGTTGACAGTTAGAGGATAACATTCCCGACCATGCGACTAACGGTTTCATGTTAAGTGATTTCCTTCAGTCAGGATGTCGCCAGAATAGGAGTGATGACTCAGTTTCCAGTATGCATAAAGAGGACAAAAGAAAAGACGACATCTGTCACTGTGCTAGTGGTTGTCGGGAGGTCACCAGATGAAGGAAAGGGATCAAGCGATACGGAGACTAAAATCATTTTTCCCTCAGTCGCAAAGTCTCTTGATATTTTAAGGGCATGAGGAAATGTGAAGTGATTAAAAGACAGCCATCAGATGAAGGAGTGACAAGATCTGACGGTGGTCGCGTAGTCTCATGATAATAGTGCCCCAGGGAAAAAGTCCTTCCAACTAAGCGATTAAGGTATGTCGCGAGGTCGCTGTAAACAGAAAAGGGCACGTGCTTCAAGTTACAGTTAAAGACATAGGATCTCCAGACTAAGCGACTAAAGAGATCATAAAATAAGAACAACGGCTTGTCGCGTAGTCTGGAGAAAGAAACTGAGTTAAGGTTAACCCTGCGCGACTAAGATTTTCACACAGTCGCCTGATCGCTGGAAAGGCTTGGGTTACCTGAGGTAAAGGAATTACGTGGTCGCCTAATCTAAAGATCAGACCATGGTTAAGAGAAAATACTTGTGACAAAGAGACTTTATAAGGTCGCGAGGTCGCCAGATAAACAGGATCTATAAAAGCGGCACCAAGTGGATGACGTGACAGAGGAGATCAAGCCTACGACCAATCAGATATAAGAATTTTTGATTACTATGTACAAAAGGTAGCTGAGATGTATGACAGAAGGAAAATCATCGAGTGCCATGTCAGCTGTCTTAACCGTTTTGTGATTGCGCCAAAATTCTCATGATTTAAATTTGATTTCCTGTCACCTCGCGTAACTACGGCTAGGTTTTTGAACGTTTCATGGCATATCAAATTAATTGCAGAACTGATGTTTCTAAACTTTGAGCCATGTACTCTGAACCTTGTGGCTATAAATAGAGGATTGTGCACTCATTCCTATTCACCGAGTTTATGATTTCAGAGCTAAGTGTTGTTTCAGCAAAAGGTGATATTCAAAGCTGTAGCAGTGTTCTAAGGTGATTGAAATTTCTAAGAAGGAGGTCTTAGATTTGTTTCAATATCGATCAACCAGAGATTCAAAAGCTTGCAAACATGAGTACTGCTATGAGCATGGCGTCTACTAGTGGAGGCAGTGGAGATGATCCTAAAGGAAA
>MU227529.1:820318-842137 GCA_018584345.1 Thuja plicata | reverse complement strand
TCTGTGTGTGTGTTAAGGCATGGATAGAAAAAATATGAATGGTTGCAAGAGGATAGAGATGAAATGATCTTTGCATTCAGTTATAAGTACAAATTGTGTCAATTGGATGTTGAACACTAGGGATTAATCATGTTTTTTTTGTCACTCTATTATTGAAAACTATGAGGAATGTATCAATTAGGAATGTGGATATGAAGGTGCATGGAATTTGGTGCCACTTGTTGTTACTAATATAACTGATGGAGATGAAGATAAAAAATTTGATGACATTCCTTTGATTTCTACTGATTATGACCATATTTTAAGATTGGTCAAAATGGGTAAGTATAATAAATTAAGTTACACATGTGTATATAGATCTAGATTGAAGTAATTATTTTTTCTCATGTATAAATTTGTTGTGCAAGAGACGTCTTTGCAGGCAGAAGGAGTTAGATACTATTTATTGCATTGTAGAGTAAGGAAAGACACTATTTGAGGAAGAGATAAACAATGTTGTAAATACAATTGAAACAATTATTATATTTCCATTGATGTCAAACCTTAACTGGTAAGACAATTCCTATCTTACATAAAGTGCAATATTAATTGATTAATGAAGAAGATTTGAAAAGGAGAGATAACAAGAAGACCTGGTGAAATGGTTGAGTTATGTGAAACTACAATGGGTACCAGATGAGATCACACCTTGACAAGGTAATATATTGTTTATCTCAAGTCTAAGTGAATTTTGGATGACTACAAGGTTAGTCTTGACCGAGTTACAGGGCAGAAGATTAAAGAACATAAGTTCAAAATAATTTGTGCTGAGCAATGCCGAGTGATGCAAGTGTTGAGTGTGTTAGCTCTTTTTCTTGTAGGAATCAATTAAAACTGAAATAAATGCTTGACCCTCTATTCCCAACTCAGATTCATACATAAACAAGGCTAATTAACAAGGATTTTATCCTTCTTCACTTTGAGCTCCACAAACTCAGGTGGGTGTACCTATCTTCAGATTCACTAATTCACAGAGAATCTCACAATGGATCAAGGATTTATAATCCTTCTTCTTTTTAAGTTCCTTAGAACTAGGAAGGTTAACCTATTGATTCTCTCTCCAAGGAATCACTAAAATGGACTATATTCCTCAATACAATCAACTAAACATACCTGTTCTTGATAACAGAAAGTAAAGATTTTAATATTTGAATGATTAATGATGAGAACTACTTTTCAGAACTTAGACTAGTGCCTAATCCTAGGTAAAGAGTCCAATGAGATGTGAATTAATAGAAACCCAATTAATAATAACACAAACAAGATCCCAGATAGAGTGCCTTACAAACTATCCTTTCATTTTCACATCTATCTATCAGATTTTCATACTAATACCCTTCCCTCAGGGATTACTCACAAGACTGACTCCTTCCTTGAAGGAAGCTCACAAGTAACTGCATAGTTACCTTGTAACTAGCATGTTTAGAATTCCTTACAGACTAAACATACAAGAGCATGAACAAAAGTACAAAAAGACATCACAGATCTAAAACTGGAGATTCCACTATATTTTATTAATGTCATTCTGCTTCAAAACATTCAAAATAGACACAAAGTTTCAAAACTAAACCATAATTTGATGTTTGCTAGGCAACTGTAAATTCACCATCTTTTCTAGAATATTACAACTTGGTATTTATAGATAGCCCTAGTCATCTTGGAATCCTTTTGGAAAATAAGGATGCAACAAGCTTTAGATGACTAGGCTAGAGGACAAAATACATTTTACAGATGAGACAAAAATCAGGCGGAGGGAATAAAAAATCTTTCTTACAAGCCATGTAATCCTTTGTCCTATGACTGCCTGAATGCTTAAAGTTGCTCTGAAGTTGTTGGGTCCTTATCATCTAGAATTTGTCCTCTTATTGGTGCAGAGTCCCCAATATTAGATTTGTTCAAACTGCTCAACATCTTTGGTGATCGTCGTTACTCTTATATTTACTGCTTTATGCTACCTGAGTGTCTATACCATACTTTCTCACCCAAGTGGTAAACACCTCATCACCTGGCCAATTGAAATTGAGCACCTCATCCTTCTGGTTGTTGAACTCCTCCCAATCAACATTGGCCTTCTCAATTTCTGCTTCCTAGGATTCAAAGAATTCCTTGGCTTTATTTAAAATATCAATAGTTAACACAAACCAGGTGGTATTTCCTAATGTAATGATACTTTTTGTCCTGTTGGTTAGTGCTTCATTCAGTTGCCTTAGCTATAGGGCTTCATTCTTTATGTTCCCATCCATTTTGAACATATTGGGAAACATGTCATATCTATCCCTGGAGAACTCTCCTCTCAAAGTTTCTACTCTTTTGATGACCATGTTCTTCTTGGTGTCCAAGTTGACCATCAATTTGAGACATTTGTGGGTTCTTCTCAGGATGATGTCAATATTGTTTTTCTCCTTTGAGAGAGAGTAAAAATATTTTACATGGGCTGTCTTCCCCTTCTAGTTATCAACTATCAGATCCCACTTCTCCTTTCCCTCATCATGATTGTTCAAGATGCTAGCAATCTTCTTTCCTAATAAATAGAGGTTGGAAAGGTTAACCTCACTAGCACATCTATTGAGGTTGGAATATATTTGGTCAGAATGCCTTTACTTCACCGATTCCTCAACCTCTTTATATGCAAGGGATTCTTCAAGATCTCTCTTTCCCTCTTCTAACCTTGATCTTTCATTGATTAGCCTATTCTTTTCAGCTTCCAGCTCTACTCTCTTAGCATCAATGGCCTCCTCGGTAGTAGGACTCAAAGGTGCAGGGGATGGGGGATAAGTCACAAATGGAATAGATGAGGAGGGTTGATGAGGTTCCTGAGCAATTACCCCTTGGGGTATTAAATGGAATTTTTGCTTTCCTTCCAAAGCTTCTATTCTATTATCTTTTAATAGGGACTTGACCCTTTCATCATTGTAGGCTTTGAGTACAAATTCATATTTCTTGTTCAGGCTATCATATGCCTCTTTTTCCTTCTTAGCCACTCTCAGGCTCAAACTGGTTGTTTGAAAGGCTAAGTTTGTTTCCTTTGTACCCAAGGTGTCAGTAACTCTCTTGACAATGAGGCTTCCTGCATCCTCAGTTTTGTCATTATCCTTCATTCTCTTTTTGTCTTTTCTCTTAAATGACTAGATTGCCAAGGCTGCATGGTCTTCACTAAAGTGGGCACCAATTGATGTCCCAATAGTTCTCATTGGTTTTTCCTGCTTCTTGACAACATCAACAACTACTACATCTCCTAAGTCCCGTTGAGGCAGTATGAGGACTCCCTACTTCTTAACCAATTCTCTAAACTCTTCAGGGGTGATCTTATCAAATTTGGAGACCATCTCCTACTTGACCTCTTTCTCTATATCATCCTTAGCATAATGAGGCTGAGCTTTGTGTATCTTTTGACATTTATGATTGAATTCATCTATATGGATTCTCCACAAAAATTGAATGAATGCCCTAGTTTTGACAAAATTGTCATCTGACAAGAATTCGTCACTGGCCTGCTTGGTAACAGGGTCTAATTCCTTACCTATGAATTTTTCCACTGTCAAGTCAACTGCTGTATTCCTAGGTGCCTCTGGCATCCCTTCTTGTAACTCCTAGGCAGTAAGAACAATTTCTCTAGCATTCTTTAACTGAACCAATTGCTTAGCAATGGCTTGGTCATCATAGTGCATAGGAGATTGGGAAGGAGAGTACAATTCACTCTCTTTCTCTTTTGCTTTGACCTTTTGTTTCTTGGGAGAGGGAACTTCTTGAGCACTAGCACTTTCTGGCCTTTTCCCTTTGTGCTAAGGAGCTTTATCAACTTTGGGAATGATGGTTGTGTACCCTCTCCTTTTGTACACTACATAATTCCCAGGTGGGACCACTCTTCCTTGCTGAAGTTTACTTAAAATAACATAAGCCTTTTTTGGGTCAGCTTTGATTACTCTTTGTTTCTTCTCATTCAGGGTTTGCATGATTCCCTCAAATAAAGTCATTAGAGACTCAATTTTCTTGGCCCAAGGGAAGAACTCCTTCAGGGGATCATAAGACTTGTCAAAATTATGTACAAAGTCCAAAGACTTCTTATACACCAACAACTTCTCCTTCCTGATCTCCTGGTCACCAAGATCAAAAATGTTTCTGATGATATCCTCTGGGTAGTTGAAATGTTGCTCTAATGTCAAGCACTTAGTTCTTTTTTTTAACATACCCATTATAAAATCTTCATTATCCGCACACCTAGATACAAATGTTGCTAAATGATAAGGTTCAAAATACTTATCAAATTGTGTCCACCCATTCTTTGTTATGATGAAATGATGAGCTCTGGTGAGGATAGGGAAAATTCTTCCCTTCATTTTTCCTGCTAGAGCCTCCTTGTGTAATCCACCCAATTGCCTTATGATCTCTACAATTCCAATCTTGTGAGGGACTCTGTAGGGAAACACATTAGGGGTTCCCCTGAATCCATAAACTCTAATCACTATAGAAATAGGGTACAAACTTAGATCTCCCTAATTATGGGCAATCTTTAGTTTTTGGGAAAACTCCATAGGTCTCAAAAGCCTCATCATTTTAGTGTGGATCCTATAATTTTGATTGCATAAAAATGACCTAAGCCTAGTTGCAAAAACCCTATCAAAGTAAACATAGCTAGCTTCTTTCCTGTCCCATGAAAGATCAACACTCCACATTTGAACAGGCAACTCTTCATTACCCTGGAACTTAGTCAATTCCATTTCTTCCTCAAAGAAGTTTGCATTATTGGACAAGAACATGTGCATCATGAGGGAATACCATCCCATTGGTTTAAGTATATTGCTGTCTTGGATTCTTGCTAAACCTTCATGCATTTCTTGAGCAATGTAAGATGCATAGTCAAATACTACTGAAAAGTGGGGATGTAGAATCTGGACCATGATGAGCATTATGTGGACAGGCATTTTTGTTTCTTCATTTGTTCCTAGAACATGGCATAGGGCACTATACATTTTCTTGACCTTTCCATTGAAATAATCTAACTTGAATGGCTCTGGTGTGTTAGGCCCTACCACAATCAAGTCTCCTATCTTGTTGAAGTACCCTCTCAAAGCCTCATTTCTATAGTACTCCCTCTGTGTTAGGTATAGCCCCTTAAAGTATTCAAAGTCAATATCATCCATTTGTACTGAGGTATCACTGAACTTGAATATTCTTCTGATTTCATCAGCTAAAACAGTCAACAATACATTCCCTTTGGTATCCCTAACAACCCTAGACACTTTGTCGTAAGTATTGGCAATAAGAGTGAACAAATTAGTATCCATGAATACCCCAGGAACTATCAGCTTTCCTACATCCAACTCCCATATGTTACAATCTAGGGTGGGATAATTTCTCTGGCTATATGCAGTTCTAAATAGGGTGAGACCATTAAAATTGGTTTTGACATCTTTTGCTCATCTACCCAAACCATACAGGCCTTCTCCTACTTTGAGATGGGCATTTAAGGGAACTATCCTCTTAATTTGGGTCACATCACCCGTAGATCCTTCCAACTATTGCAGCAAATCCTCCCTAACATTTCTCTTTTGGTAATCAACCTCTCTGGAAATCTCAATTCTATGGGCCATTCTAAACCTAAGGTTTTTTTCTAAGATGAAATCTGGATTCTGAATAGATAATTCTAAAATTCCTTTGAATTGAAAATATTATTAGGAGCCTTAATTATGTTGAATCAAAGAAAACTTACCCATTCTGCAATTTTATCAGGTGGAGATGAATATCTCTGCAATTCTATTTTTTCTTGAATGATTTTGGTGAATATTTGTGACTTCAAGTTGACTTAACTAGTTTTACAAATTTAATCAAATCAATCATTCGCATTGAATTTGACTAGAGTTGCCACACGTTCTGCAATCAATTTCCCCGCATCAAACTCGCGGCTTAACAACTCACTGGAGCTTATTTTATCAATTTTAAATTTAAGCCATAGATCTTGATCATTACCCTCTTCATTTGATGGCTATCTTATTTTCCAAAAAACAACTATTCACCTTGGACACGTGTCAACTCCTCTTAATCACTTACTCTTTAGATTTTGAGCACTTTACCTTTAAGATTTTAAGTGAAATGTTAGATTCTTTTGCACTTGTAGCCTTATTAACTTAACTTTTTCACTGTACTCGACCCACCTCTTATGCCACGTATCACTCAGACTTAATCACTTACTCCTTAGATCTTGATCACTTTGCCTTTTAAGTGATTAAGTCGGCCATTGATCTTCTCTGACTTGTAATGCCTTTAATGAAATGACTGTGCTATAATTAACTTACCTTATGACTATAGCAAGACCCACCTTTTACATGTGGCATCATGGCTTAATCACTTAAGCGATAGATGTCGATCACTTTTTCATTAAGTCATCAAGCAGGCCGTCAGATCTTCTTACACTTCTCCAAACTTTATGATACAGTCAGCTTCACTATTAGTGTATTACATGTCATCACCTAGACATGCGTCAGCACTGCTTAATGGCTTACTCGTTAGATTTTGATTATATTGATATTAAGCCATTACACTGACTGTCGATCTTTTCTGTAGATTTTGCTTCTTTAACTCCACTTCTACGACCTCATTTGGCCCCACAAGGACACACTTTAGCACCGCTTAATGGCTTAAGTGTTATATTTTGATTACTTTGCAACTAAGCCATTACACTGATGGTCAGATCAAAACAAAAGTGTCAGGTATATAATAGGTCTAATTAAAACCGCAACAGACTTTGGATTAAAGGAAAATATAATACCATGGCATTAGGATTGCCAACTTTAACAAACATGTCAACTTGAAACGAACCCATTAGAGACATAGCTTAAGTGAAAAAGGTAACATGAAATTAGAAGACATTTCAGCGCTTAGGGTTTTATGATCAGAATTGCATTAGGAAAAATGACACAAGGGTTTTTCAACATTTTCAACTAGGTTAATGGTTAGAATACAATTTTCCAGAGCCATGGGACAATTTTTTTACCATGGCTTTGAACCTTTGAACAACAAGAATGACAAGGGACCTCAAAATTTTACAAGATAGACCCTAAACAGGAAATAGCACCAATAGTGGCTCTCTCTGAGGATGTTTAAACACCAGGTTATAGAAAGAACCACAGATCTCTAGAACAAGCAGACCAAAACTGCCCTAACCTAAAATTGGAAACAAACACACAACTGAAGGAAACACACCTATACATATAATACAAACTACTAGGTATGGAAAAGAAGGATTATTTGAAGAAATTTTTCAGAAACTGTCCATGCACTAGCAATTCCTATTCTTCATCATTCAGATTCTTGAGGAAATAAGAATCTTTTCCAAAAATCTAGGATATGACAAAAGGCCCTATACATAGTGACTAAATTTTTTTTGTTTCCCTTATCTTTAGCCCTAGTATTCCATTGCAATACAAAATCACCAGGCTGAAATTTTCTCTCATCTACTCTTTTGTCAAAAAGATATTTCATTTTTTGTTGCAATTTCATATTTTCTCTCTGGCTTTCTCTTCACACTTCATCCAATTCAACTAATTGAACCATTCTTTCTTCCATGAGTTCAGGTATCTCAATTTCTTCTTCCTGGATGAATTTATATATTGGGAGAAAATTATTTACTGGCATTCTTGACTAAAGACCATATACCAATTCAAAGGGAGATTTTCCAATAGCCTTTTTGACAATAATCCTGTCTGCGCATAAAGAAAGTTTTAGCTTGGAATACCAAGCTCTTTTGTCATTTTCCAAGATTTTCTCTAGAATCTACAAGAGATTCTTATTGCTGGATTCAACTTGACCATTGGCCTGTGGGTGGTATGGGGATGAATAGGACATAACAATTCCCATATCTGAGCAGAAGTTAGTAAATTCTTCAGACCTAAAGCACATAGCATTATCCATTACTAACTTGAGGGGAACACCAAATCTGGTAATCACATTATCCATCAGGAAGTCAATGACCACAGTACTTGTAGCTCTCTTAGTTAGGATTTCCTCCACTCATTTTGTAAAATAATCAGTCACCAGCAAGAAAAGGGAGCCTCTACTACCACAGGGTTTAACATTAATGCTCCTGAGTACTTCATCTTACTAGAGAATCTTTGACATGGCTCACATCTCCTGACAAAGGTGTAAGCATCTTGAAACAAACAAGGCCAATAATATCCAACTCTCAAAATTTTATGAGTTGTTGATCTAGCACAATAGTACCCTCCACATATCCCAGCATGCATTTCTTTCAATATCTTCTCTGATTGACCTTTGTCAGGGCATAATAATAGGATCCCATCTCTATTTTTCTAGAACAAGTCACCATGCAAAAAAACATATTTATGAGATTGCAATCTCAAACTTCTCATTTGGTTGTCATTCAAATCATCTAGACATCTAGCATTTTTCAGAAAATATACAATATTGACATACCAGGGTTGCATTTCAATGCTTATAATACAATTATTATGTGCACCAATATTATTGACCTAAACTAGGTCCAAATTCTCTTGTGTCATTAATTTTTCTAACCCCAATCCTCTTACTAATGTTGTGATATGGATTTCTAAATCAAACTCTTGAACTTTGTTTATCCACTTGCACCTTTTTCTTGTCACTTCATTTTGAACAAAAATATCTTTAACAACAGCATGAGGGACATAAGATTTTACCTTTTCACACACCAGATAAGGTTTGAAGGCCTTGACTTATTTCACTAGGGCATAAGCTTGTTTCTCCATCAACTAGTAATTCAACTCAACAACTTGCAAGGACTTGTTGAAGAACGCTATTGGATGTTCAAAACCCTTAGCATCTTTCTGTAATAGGACTACAACAATTGTATGGAAAGAAGAAAACATGAAAAAGGAAAAGGGCTTGGTGTAATCAGTGGATACAAGGACTGGTGCTTCTTGAATAGCCTGTTTTATTTTTTCAAAGGCCAACTGTATTTCTTGGTCCCATTCAAAATTCACATTTTTATTTAGCAGTTTGACAATAGGTTTAACCAATTCTGCAAAGTTGGCAATGAACCTTCTTACAAAATTGATCTATCCTAGAAATGACTATATTCCTTTCAAATTATTAGGAGGAATCACTTTCTAAATAGCTTCTACCCTTTTAGGGTCTATTCTGACTCCTTGTTTTGACACTATGTGTCCCAAAAGCTTTCCCTCAGTAACAAAAAAGTGACACTTCTTTGGGTCTAAAGACACCCCATATTCCAATGCTTTTATCATCACCTTTTCCAAATGATTGCAATGATCCTCTTCTCTTTTTGAGAAGGCTGTTAAGTCATCTTGGTATACTACCATTAGAACATATATAAGGTCTTTAAAAGCCACATCCATAGCCCTCTAAAAATTTGCACCAGCATTCTTCAACCCAAAAGGCATGTGAGCATATACATAAGTGCCCCAAGGAGTAGTAAATGTTGTCTTGAATTGTTTTGATTCCTTAACCAGCACCTGGTTGTACCCTAAAAATCCATCCATCATAGACAATAGGTCACATCCAGTGACTTTATGTAACATATCCTCCATGTTTGGCAGTCCATAATTATCTTTTAATGAGGCTACATTTAAATTTCTAAAGTCAACACACAATCTTATATCACCATTATTTTTTCTTACAGGGACCAAGTTAGAAACCCATGATGAATGTCTTATCAGTTTAATTATGCCAACATCTCTTAGTTTCATCAATTATACCTGCATTTTGGTTGCTAGTAAGGGATTAATAGGCCTTTGTTTTTGTCTGAATAGTTTAGTACTTTCTTTCAAAGGGATATCATGCTGAAATAGGTCCTTTCTATAGGCTTTCAAATCCTCATATGACCATGCAAATACATGTTTATATTTCTTCAGCAATTTTATCAAATTCTATCTCACATTACTATCCAATTGTTTACCAATGTACACTAATTGGGGAGATGTTTTAGATCCCAAATTGACTTCATCTAACTCTCCCACCTTGGCATTGGATCTCTGAGTCATATAATTGTCATTTACACTGAACATGCCTTCCAACTCAACCAACCCTTTGGGAATGTGATTAGTATCTGATTGGATGACTTCTTGATCAAAAATATACTCCTTATTGTCCATTACTGACACTAAAGATTCACAATCAATCTTCTGACCATCATATTGGTCTACACATTGGATAAACCTAAGGATATCACCATCATCCTCAAATACCTGCCAATTATGAATATTATCAGGAACTGCAGGCCTACTTTTTATTTCAACAACAGACATGCCAGTAAGAGTGGCATCATTATTGTTCAGATCAACATTTGCCAAGAAATCTACCATTATGTTATTGGATCTCTCTATCCATAGGATATTGAAAGAATCAAAGAATTGTATCTTATCCTAGACAACATAATTATACAATTTTAATCTATCATCCTTAGTAGCATAATGCTCCCTAATCTGAGATATAATCAACTGGGAATCTCCATGGACTTTTAAAAATTTAATACCATGCTTGATGGAAATATCCATTCCCAAGACCAAAGCTTCATACTCAGTAGGAAAGAGTACTTGAAAGTGATACCTGATGGGGAGATAAACAAGACTCCTGCCCCAGATCCTTCTTTTGAACATCCTCCATCAAAGTACATTTTCCATAGTCCATTTTGTTGCAATAGAAATTCATCCACAATTGGGTCTGTATTTTTTAATTATGGCTTGACCTCTTCAACAATAAAATTCTCCATATCAACATTTATGCAGCAGTTTAAATCTTCAAGTGGAACCACCTCCACCATAACAGATGACCAGGGTTCCTTGTACAACTTGACCTCATTCCCATTTATAGGGATAGTTGCATAGGATAAATCTAATTACATCTTTCCTCCTACTATTGCTGCCCATTGTCTTGATAGAAGCATGCCATAATATGGTTTGGTGTCCACTACCACTATATCCATTTTGTAAGTTGCTTCAGGGAAAGAAGCAATTTTCACCTCAATATTTTTCATTTTTCCTATCACAGGAACTTCTCTATTGTCCATTGCATAACAACTCCTAGCAGATGTGGTAACTCAAAGTCCCAATTCCTTCATAACCTGATAAGACATTACATTTTCTGCAGCTCCAGAATCAATCATGCAATTTTTTATTAAGAAATAATTTATCATTAAGGTAACATAGGATGGGTCAACAGACAATGGTTCCTGAGTGATTATGTTTCCAATACATATATTGGAAAACTCTTTGCTATTCTCTTTTCCTTTCACCAGTGGGCTGTCCCTTTTAGTGTCAGTTCATGTTAAGGGTATCTCTTTTTGGTTGGGAACATGCACATCATCTATCCCTTTTAAAAGTGCCAGAGCAACTTCCTTATGCTCCCTTATTTTTAGCATTTCCATGAGGGGAATTGAAACTTTCATTTGGGTAAGTGCATGTTTCATGTCAAAAAGGGGCAATTCGGAGGACATATCACTTACTCTTTTCACTTTCTTGGACTTGTCATTTAGTGCTAATTCTTCTCCTGTTTCTTCATTTTTAAAGTGGTCAAAAGATTACCCTGCTTGTTTCTCATGATTTTCACTCTTATCCTCCCTGACATGGGAATTCTCAGTAACTCTAGGTGGCTCCCTTTTGACATAAACAAGAACAGGTTTTCTTTGAGCTAGTTGCACTATTCTATTTCTTAAGTTGTAAGCACTTATTGCCTGATTAATTGCTGCAACAGTTAAAGACCTCTTTTCTCCATCAATGGGAATCCTAAAATGAGATTGTGAACTATCATTACCCACTGTATTTATAGTTATTTGTTCATGGCCTTTTGAAATCTACTATTAAAATCAGCCATATTCTCATTTGGGAATTTTTTTATGTTATTGAATTCATTTAACATGTATCCAAAATTTACATGCTCTCTATACTGATCCCTAAAAGATTTTACAAATTCATCCCAAGAGGCAATACTATCATTAGGCAAATTCCTGAACCAGTCCCTAACATCCTCTATTAATGACTGAACAAAAAGATTCATAATAACATCTTCATTTTCAATCTCAAAATCAGTTATTTTATCACAAAAATCTTTTAGATTCTCCTCACATGTAATAACATTATTTCCAGTGAACTTGGGGATTTTATCTCTTACCTCGTTGGGGATCACATTAGGGTGACCAGGAATGCCTTCAAAGAAAAGAGCTCTATATCTGTTCATATGGTCAGGCCTTCTGTGGAAATTTCCAAGTTCAACATTACTACTTGGTCCAGTAGCTCCTCCTTGATTTTGAGTGGGGGGAGGAACACTTTTCTTAAAGTTGGTAACTTGGATGCTTGGGCCAGGACCACCGGGCTGAGCATTTACATTTGGGCCAGAGTTCTTGATATTGATTTCAAACCATAAGATGGTATCTTAGGAACACCCCCTTGATTGATTGGGATTGAGCTAGCAGATTGATTTTGTGATTGTGTTCCATGATTAACTACATAGAACTACTTGCAGAAGTGTTAGTAGTAGCATGTAAAAAGGCTATCTTCATTCTCATATCTACTGCAACAACTTCTAGCTCTAACTTCTCTAGTTGCTTGGCCAAATCCTCCTTGGCTTTTCTGGCCTGCTCTAATTCAAGATCAACCTAGGATACTCCTATAGGGATAGTCAAATTCTTCTTAGGCTCCTCTATAGTCACGCCAGAAACCTTTTGCTTACCTTTATCAGGGGCATCCTTAGTAGTCATTTTGAGTTTTGCATTTTTTCAGTCTCATATGGGAACAATTGCCTAATAACAGGTCCTTCCTTCTCAAATTCATCATTGTCAGGATTTGGGGCTTTATTTGGGATTTTGTTTCTCAAGTCATCAAGGTTGCCAAAAAATTTTGGATTCAGACTTTTAACCTCTTGACTCAAACTCTTGGCCTTGAGGTCATTCCTTCTAGTCTCTGCTAAGAGCTCTTCCCTTTCTAATAGTAATTAATATATCTTTTGTCCATGTTTCTCCTCTACTTCATCTATTTCCTTTTCTTGTTCTTTCTTTTTTCTCCTCAAAGCCACAATTTCATCTTGCAATTTATCAGAATTGTATGAATTTGTTTCAGCAACAAAGGTCTCTTCTGGTGGAGCAAGGTTTTCTTCTATAGGGAAGAAACCCATGTCAACATTTTCTCTATCCCTAAAAGGATCAAAATTGGCATCAGCTCTGTAAGCATCAGCTGGCCCCGCAGGTCTTGCATCTTAATATGAAGATGATTTTCTTTCAGGAATGGGAATCTCCACCCTTCCCTTAGAGGTATGTTTGGAATTATGCTTGGATGTGCCTCTCTTGGACCATTGCTTCCTTTGAGGTGTATGGATCTCCTCTCCAACATTTATTTTGGGATTTTCTCTAAAGTATGATTTGGTATTCTTTTGTCAACTCATCTTTCATAATAGACAAACATTTTCAAAATATGTATATGTGCCACACTGGAGTACACAGAGGTTAGAGTCGCCACCTCTTTTCAGAGGATAAATATATGTAAAGATCAAGTGTCTTGTCCTAATTCAGGTTTCCTCTTATAGTAATAATTTGAAATGAAACTTGAAAATAAAGTTTGCTTGATAAATCCTCACCTAGTAACTTCAAGAAAATGATTCTTCACTGCCCGTATTAATGCAAATCTTTTCCATCTAGTGGATTTTCTTCTTGAAAATAGACAAGGGGTCAAATTAGAGGTTTTAGAGTTACCAATTATTCCAACTGAGACAAGATCTGTATCATTTTCAGGACCAAGGCCTTCAAACAGTGTGCCATGATAGACAAGCAGAGGAAAATCGCTTTAATGATTATGAGGAAAAACAAACTAATTCTCAGAATTGCAAGGACAAACTCTCTCATGAACATGACTCTTAGATCATTACAAAAAATACCTAGTAGAGTCACCAATTTGTTAGCTCTTTTTCTTGTAGGAATCAATTAAAACAACAATAAATGCCTGACCCTCTATTCCCAACTCAGATTCATACACAAACAAGGCTAATTAACAAAGATGCTATCCTTCTTCACTTTGAGCTCCACAAACTCAGGCGGGTGTACCTATCTTCAAATTTACTAATTCACAGAGAATCTTACAATGGATCAAGCATTTATAATCCTTCTTCTTTTTAAGTTCTTTAGAACTAGGAAGGTTAACCTATTGATTCTCTCTCTAAGGAATCACTAAAATGGATTGTATTCCTCAATACAGTCAACTAAACATACATGTTCTTGATAATAGAAAGTAAAGATTTTAATATTTGAATGATTGATGATGAGAACTACTTTTCAGAACTTAGACCAGTGCCTAATCATGGGAAAAGAGTCCAATGAGATGTAAATCAATAGAAACCCAATTAATAAGAACACAAACAAGATCCCAAATATATTTCCTTACAAACTATCCTTTCATTTTCACATCTATCTATCAGATTTTCATACTAATACCCTACCCTCTGGGATTACTCACAAGACTGACTCCTTCCTTGAAGGAAGCTCACAAGTAACTGCACAATTACCTTGTAACCAACATGTTTAGAATTCCTTACAGGCTAAAAATACAAGAGCATGAACAAAAGTACAAAAATACATCACATATCTGAAACTAGAGATTCCACTATATTTTATTAATGTCATTCTTCTTCAAAACATTCAAAACAGACACAAAGCTTCAAAACTAAACCATAATATGATGTCTGCTATGTAACTGTAAATTCACCATCTTTTCTAGAATATTGCAACTTGGTATTTATAGATATCCCTAGTCATCTTGGAATCCTTTTGGAAAATAAGGATGCAACAAGCTTCGGATGACTAGGCTAGAGGACAAAATACATTTTACAGACAAGACAAAAATGAGGTGGAGGGAATAAATTTTTTTTATTACAAGCCATGTAATCCTTTGTCCTATGACCGCTTGAATGCTTGAAGCTACTCTGAATATGTTGGGGTCCTTATCATCTAGAATTTGTGCTCTTATTGATGCAAAGTCCCCAATATTGGATTTTTTCAAACTGCTCAGCATCTTTGGTGATCATCATTACTCTTATATTTAATGCTTTATGCTACTTGAGTGACTATACCATACTTTCTCACCCGAGTGGTAAACACCTCATCATCTAGCCAACTGAAATTGAGCACCTCATCCTTCTAGCTATTGAACTCCTCCCAATCAACATTGGCCTTCTCAATTTCTGCTTCCTAGGATTCAAAAAATGCCTTGGCTTTATTTAGAATATCAACAGTTAACACAAACCAGTCGGTATTTCCCAATGTAATGATACTTTTTGTCCTACTAGTTAGTGCTTCATTCAGTTGCCTTAGCCATAGGGTTTCATTATTTATGTTCCCATCCATTTTGAACATATTGGGAAACATGTCATATCTATCCCTAGAGAACTCTCCTCTCAAAGTTTCTACTCTTATCATGACCATGTTCTTCTTGGTGTCCAAGTTGACCATCAATTTGAGACATTTGTGGGTTCTTGTCAGAATGATGTCAATATTGTTTTTCTCCTTTGAGAGAGAGTAAAAAGATTTGACATGGGCTGTCTTCCCCTTCCAATTATCAACTATCAGATCCCACTGCTCCTTTCCCTCATCATGATTGTTCAAGATGCTAGCAATCTTCTTTCCTAATAAATAGAGGCTGGCAAGGTTAACCTCACTAGCACATCTCTTGAGGTTGGAATATATCTGGTTAGAATGCCTTTGCTTCACCAATTCCTCAGCCTCTTTATATGCAAGGGATTCTTCAAGATCCCTTTTGCCCTCTTCTTCTAACCTTGATCTTGAATTGATTAGCCTATTCTTTTCAACTTCCATCTCTACTCTCTTAGCATCAATGACCTCCTGGGTAGTAGGACTCAAAGGTGCAGGGGATGGGGAATAAGTCACAAATGGAATAGATGAGGAGGGTTGATGAGGTTCTTGAGAAATTACCCCTTGGGGCATTAATTGGACTTTTTTATTTCCTTCCAAAGCTTCTATTCTGTTATCTTTTAATAGGGACTTGACCCTTTCATCATTGTAGGCTTTGAGTACAAATTCATATTTCTTGTTCAGGCTATCATATGCCTCTTTTTCCTTCTCAGCCACTCTCAGGCTCAAACTGGCTGTTTGAAAGGCTAAGTTTGTTGCCTCTATACCCAAGGTGTCAGCAACTCTCTTGACAATGAGGCTTCCTTCATCCTCAGTGTTGTCATCTTCCTTCATTCTCCTTTTGTCTTTTCTCTTTAATGACTAGATTTCAAAGGTTGTATGGTCTTCACTAAAATGGGCACCAATTGATGTCTCAGCAGTGCTCATTGGTTTTGACTGCTTCTTGACAACATCAAAAACTACTGCATTTGCTAAGTCCCATTGAGGCAGTATGAGGTATCCCTGCTTCTTAAACAATTCTCTAACCTCTTCAGGGGTGATCTTATCAAATTTGGAGACCATCTCCTGCTTGACCTCTTTCTCTATATCATCCTTAGCATAATGAGGTTGAGCTTCCTATATCTTCTGACATTTATGATTGAATTCATCTATATGGATTCTCCACAAAAATTGAATGAATGCCCTAGTTTTGACAAAATTGTCATCTGACAAGAATTCATCACTGTCCTGCTTGGTAACAAGGTCTAATTCCTTACCTGTGAATTCTTCCACTGTGAGGTCAGCTGCTATATGCCTAGGTGCCTTTGGCATCCCTTCTTGTAACTCCTAGGTAGTAAAAACAATTTCTCCAGCATTCTTTAATTGAACCAATTACTCAGCAATGGCTTGGTCATCATAGTGCATAGGAGATTGGGAAGGAGAGTACAATTCGCTCTCTTTCTCTTTTTCTTCCACCTTTTGTTTCTTGGGAGAGGGAAATTCTTGAGCACTAGCACTTGCTGGCCTTTTCCCTTTATGCTGAGGATGTTTATTAACTTTTGGCATGATGGTTGTGTGCCCTCTCCTTTTGTACACTACATAATTCCCAGGTGGGACCACTTTTCCTTGCTAAAGTTTTCTTAAAATAGCATAAGCCTTTTCTGGCTCAGCTTCGATTAATCTTTGTTTCTTCTCATTTAGGGTTTGCATGATTCCCTCAAATAAAGTCACTAGAGACTCAATTTTCTTGGCCCAAGGGAAGAAATCCTTCAGGGGATCATAAGACTTGTCAAAATTATGTACAAAGTCCAAAGATTTCTTGTACACCAACCACTTCTCCTTCCTGATCATCTGGTCACCAAGGTCAAATTTTTTTTGATGATATCCTCTAGGTAGTTGAACTGATGCTCTAATGTCAAGCACTTAGTTCTTTTTCTGAACATACCCATTATAAAATCTTCATATTCCACACACCTAGATACATATGTTGCTAAGTGTTAAGGTTCAAAATACTTATCAAATTGTGTCCACCATTCTTTTTTATGATGAAATGATGGGCTCTAGTGAGGGTAGGGAAAATTCTTCCCTTCATTTTTCCTGCTAGAGCCTCCTTATGTAATCCACCCAATTGCCTTATGATCTCTACAATTCCAATCTTGAGAGGGACTCTGTAGAGCAGCACATTAGCAGTTCCCCTGAATCCATAAACTCTAATCACTGTAGAAATAGGGTACAAAATTAGATCTCCCCAATTATTCGCAATCTTTAGTTATGGGGAGAACTCCATAGGTCTCAAAATCCTCATCATTTTAGTTTGGATCCTGGCATTTTGATTGCATAACAGTGACCTAAGCCTAGTTGCAAAAACCCTATCAAAGTAAACATAGCTAGCTTCTTTCCTGTCCCATGAAAGATCAGTACTCCACATCTGAATAGGCAACTCTTCATTACCCCAGAACTTAGTCAATTCCATTTCTTCCTCAAAGAAGTCTACATTATTGGACAAGAACATGTGCATCATGAGGGAATACCATCCCATTGGTTTAAGTATATTGCTGTCTTGGATTCCTGCTAAGCCTTCATGCATTTCTTGAGCAATGTAAGATGCCTAGTCAAATACTACTGAAAAGTGGGGATGTAGAATCTGGACCACCATGAGCATTATGTGGATAGGCATTGTTGTTGCTTCATCCATTCCTAGAACATGGCATAGGGCACTATACATTTTCTTGGCCTTTCCATTGAAATAATCTAACTTGAATGGCTCTGGTGTGTTAGGCCCTACCACAATCAAGTCTCCTATCTTGTTGAAGTACCCTCTCAAAGCCTCATTTCTGTAGTACTCCCTCTTTGTTAGGTATACCTCCTTAAACTATTCAAAGTAAATATCATCCATTTGTACTGAGGTATCACTCAAATTGAAGATTCTTCTGATTTCATCAACTGAAACGGTCAACAATACATTTCCTTTGGTATCCCTGATAACCCTAGAAACTTTTTTGTAAGTATTGGCAATCAGAGTGAACAAATCGGTATCCATGAATACCCTGAGAACTATCAGCTTTCCTACATCCAACTCCCATATGTTGCAATCTAGGGTGGGATAATTTCTCTGGCTATATGCAGTTCTAAACAGGGTGAGACCATTAAAATTGGTTTTGACATCTTTTTCCCATCTACCCAAATTTTACAGGCCTTCTCCTACTTTTAGACGGGGATTTAAGGGAACTATCCTTTTGATTTGGGTCACATCACCTGTAGATCCTTCCAACTATTACAGCAAATCCTCCCTAACATTTCTCTTCTGGTAATCAACCTCTCCAGAAATCTCAATTCTAGGGGCCATTCTGAACCTAACATTTTTTGGTAAGATGAAATCTGGATTCTGAACAGATAATTCTAAAATTCCTTTGAATTGCAAATCTTACTGGGAGCTTGAATTATGCTAAATCAAAGAAAACTTACCCGTTCTGCAATTTTATCACGTGGAGCTGAATATCTCTACAATTTTATTTTTGCTTGAATGGTTTTGGTGAATATTTGTGACTTCAAGTTGACTTAACTAGTTTTATGGCTTCAATCAAATCAATCATTCATATTGAATTCGACTGGAGTTGCCACATGTTCTGCAATCAATTTCCTTGCATCAAACTCGCAACTTAGTGGCTCACTGGAGCTTATTTTATAAATTTTTAATTTAAGTTGTAGATCTTGATCATTACCCTCTTCATCCAATGACTATCTTATTTTCCTGAAAACAACTATTCACCTTGGACACATGTCAACTACGCTTAATCACTTACTCTTTAGATTTCGAGCACTTTACCTTTAAGTGTTTAAGCGAACCGTCAGATTCTTTTACACTTGCAGCCTTATTAACTTAACTTCCGCACTACACTGGACCCACCTCTTATGCCACACGTCACTCATACTTAATCTCTTACTCCTTAGATCTTGATTACTTTTCCTTTTAAGTGATTAAGTTGGGCGTTGATCTTCTCTAACTTGCAATGCCTTTAATGAAATGACTGTGCTGTAATGAACTTACCTTATGACTTCAGTAGGACCCACCTTTTACACATGGCATCATGGCTTAATTTCTTAAGCAATAGATGTCGATCACTTTTTCATTAAGTCATCAAGTGGGCCATCAGATCTTATTATACTTCTCCAAACTTTATCATGTGGTCAGCTTTACTATTAGTGGATTACATGTCATCACCTGGACATGCGTCAGCACCGCTTAATGGCTTACTTGTTAGATTTTGATTATATTGATATTAAGCCATTACGCTAACCGTCGATCTTTTCTGCAGATGCTACTTCTTTAAATCCACTTCTACGACCTCATTTGGCCCCACAAGGACACGCATTAGCACTGCTTAATGGCTTAAGTGTTAGATTTTGATTACTTTGCAACTAAGCCATTACACTGACCGTCATATCAAAACAAAAGTGTCAGGTATATAACAGGTCTAATTAAAACTATAGAAGACTTTGGATTAAAGGAAAATATAATACCATGGCGTTAGGATTACCAACTTTAACAAACATGTCTACTTGAAATGAACCCATTAGAGACATAGCTTAAGTGAAAAAGGTAACATGAAATTAGAAGACATTTCAGTGCTTAGGGTTTTATGACCAGAATTGCATTAGGAAACATGACACAAGGGTTTTTCAACATTTTCAACATTTTCAACTTGAAATGAACCCATTAGAGACATAGCTTAAGTGAAAAAGGTAACATGAAATTAGAAGACATTTCAGTGCTTAGGGTTTTATGACCAGAATTGCATTAGGAAACATGACACAAGGGTTTTTCAACATTTTCAACTAGGTTAATGGTTAGTATATAATTTTCTAGAGGCACGGGACAATTTTTTAACCATGGATTTGAACGTTCGAATAGCAAGAATGACAAGGGACCTCAAAATTTTACAAGACAGACCCTAAACAGGAAATAGCACCAACAGACTGAGCACTAGTATATGCCAAGAAAATTTTAGTGTTTACTAAGCATCAATATGTGTTGAGTGTCAGAGAATTACCAAGTTACACAAAGATGACTTAGTTATAGTGCACAGTATTGGTCGAGTGTCAGCATTATGACAGTTTGAGAAAGATTTGAGATCCCAGCCAACATATTTGATTTTCTTGGGATGTGTGAAGCATTTTTAAGATAAGGATGATTTTTGTGGAGAATTAAATGAGCATTTAATTTATGTTTAACTATTTTTATGTATGGATTCAAGAAGGAGTTTTAGGATGTATTCTAAAATTTAGATGGAAACAAAATGATGGAAGGATTCATTGGATATGACCTAGCCCTAAGATCTATGATGATGATTAAGTGACAATAGATCGAGCTACCTGATCAGAGAGGTATAAGATTAACCTTATTGAAGGTTATGACATAGTTTGGTATGTTGTTAATTCAGTTGATTGGAAAAATCTAGGCAGAAGGAAGAGAAGGTTGAAGAGAGTAGTACATGACTTCACAGTGGTGATTGCTTGAAGGATTTCCATGCAGATCAAAGATCAGAGATCAAAGATGGAGATGACATTGAAGGTCATTCAGTGAATTAGCATTTGATCTATAATTGGATATGTATTTGCAAAGGCGATTAGATAACAAATTCATATTTAATAGTGTGTATTGTAACCGTTAACCGGGTTGTCTTTTCATAGAGATCACTTCAGTAGAGTGACAAATTGGTAGCATGTTACTGGTGGTTTTTCCCATATTGGGTTTCCACTGTGAGACCTACATTAGACTACTATAGTTTTACTATTTTGTTCTCATGCTTTCAGTAGTTTATGCTTTGACATACTTTGACTATCAGAGAGACTTTTCATACTTTTGAGGATCGGTGAAATCCTATGTTATATATTCAACACCTGATTTTGTAATCAGGGTACTTTTGAGATGTTTATGTTCTGATTTAGTTTCAGCTTATGTTGATATCTTATATGGATCTAAATGTATGAATGTAATATGAGGAAAATGGTTTAGGAAACTGATGCTATGATATTTTAGTTCTAATGCAATGTGGTTTGTATACTTCATTTATTGATTGACATTTTGTTATGTTTCATATCATGTTGTTTTGGATCTACTGATGTGTGCATTGAGTGTGCAAGAAGAGTTGACCATGGATCTAAATCGGGGACCCAGTACTGGAACCTATGTATATACCTGTGCTTACCAAGGTCCTATCTATATAAAGAGACATGGACCTCGTTGTTATGTGTTTATTTTGTGAACGTGGTTTGCATGTATGTTATTAAATTAGTAAATGTTCATGTTATTAATTCATGTCTAATGTTTTAATTTAATGTGCCAAATTTGGCAAGTGTTGTAATTTATTATGGACATGGCTAGTAAAGGGAAACCAAGGTAAGTCAAGGGTTAACTAAGGTCATCTAGGAGTAGTACCCAA
>MU227529.1:772482-808379 GCA_018584345.1 Thuja plicata | reverse complement strand
AGAATAAACTGAATGAGCATGGAGATGTGACAAGAAACAAAGCTAGACTGGTATGCAAGGGTTATGCACAGGAGGAAGGAATTGACTATGGTGAAACATTCACCCCAGTTGCAAGATTGGAAGGATTCAAAACCTTACTTGCATATGCAGCCTATAAAGGATTCAAAGTTTATTAGATGGATGTGAAGTTTGCATTTCTCAATGGTACCTTGGAAGAAGAAGTATATATTGAGCAAGCTAATGGTTTTGTTGACCCAAACAAAAGGAATATGGTTTGCAGATTTCACAAAGCATTATATGGACTAAAGCAAGCGCCGAGAGCATGGTATGAGAGATTGCACAATTATCTGATCAAGATTGGATTTGCAATAACCAATGACAACAACAACATGTACTTGATGACAGGGCAAAGAAAAGGTACATTATTAGCTAAATTTTTTGTAGATGACATCATATTTAGTGGACAAGATGTGTTATGCTAGACATTTGCAACAGAGATGCAAACTGAATTTGAGATGTCTATGTTTGGTGAGATAAAATTATTTGTTGGCTTGCAAATTTATCAAATGAAGAATGGTATCTATATCACTCAATCTAAATATATCAAGGAGATACTGAAAACTTTTGGAATGGAAGAGTCCAAACCAGTGAGTACACCCATGGCTACTGGACAGAAGCTGACAAAAGATGATGACACAAAAGAAGTGAACCAAACACTCTATAGATCAATGATTGGGAAACTAAAGTATGTTGTACACAATAGACCTAACATTGCCCTCACTGTTGGAGTTGTTGCAAGGTTTTTTGCTAACCCCAAGGAAACTCACATGATGGAAGTAAAAAGGATTCTAAGATATTTGAAAGGAACTGATGACTATGGTCTATACTACAAGAAGAATGACAAGTTTGAACTTAAAGTTTACACTAAATCTGATTGGGCTAGAAATTTTGATGACAGGAAAAGCACTACTAGTGGAGCATTTCTTTTAGGAAAAAGATTGATCTCATGGACAAGCAAGAAACAGAACTGCACCTCACAATCTATAGCTGAAGCCAAGTATGTGGCAACATCAGTCAACTGTTCTAACATTGTGTGGTTGAAGATACTACTGAAAGGTATGAATGAAGAAATCACTAAACTAGTTGTCATATATTGTGATAATACGAGTGCCATTAATATTTCTAAAAACCCTGTTATGCACTCGAAGACAAAGCACATATCTATCAAGTATAATTACTTGAGGGAGCTAGTTCAAAATAAAGAAGTGAGACTAGATTATGTGAACACTAAAGAACAATTAACATACATATTCACAAAGGAACTACCCAAGGATGCTCATGAGTATCTGCGAGCTAGAATGGGGGTGATTCCCCTAACTGAGGCTAATTAAGTTCTGTATGGTACTACTACATCAAATATTACATTCAAAATACTTGACACATTGACGCACAATAAGTCACACTTTAGGATGCTGACTAAAGTTGTGAAGTTGGACAAGGAAAGAAAAGAAGATCAGTCATAATCAAGATGATAGGATCAGCATGATACTAAAGATCTACATGATAAAGATATCAAAGTCTTCAGAATTGTTGTCAAAGAGGGAGAGATTACCTATATAGATGAAGAAGTTACTATTGAAAACATTGAAGTGATTATCTACTCAAAGGGAGTCTATAGATGATTAGACAAAGATGATTACAGTGTGATTACAGACACAAAGGGAGAAATGTTTTACAGATGAGAATCAGAATGAAGCTAAAGACATTAATGAAGATTTGTTCATATCAAGGAACACAGGTGACTTTTTGGATTGTATGGTAACTATGCTTGTTAAATCATTTTTTTAATATTTTGTGTTGCCATCAATGCCAAAGAGGGAGATTATTGGAAAGTGACAATGCAAGAAATTGTTATTTTGTCATTGATGTCAAACCTTAACTAGTGAGACTATTGTTATCTGTTTGAGTACCATATCTATTGATTGATGAAGAAGATTTAACAAGAAGACCAAGTGAATGGTTGAGTTAAGGAAAATAAAAGGGTACTTGATCAGTTGGCACCCTGGGAAAGTAATTAGTTGTTTATCTTTCAAAGATAGTTTTTTTGGCTGTTTTGTGTCGTGCAAGTTTGGCTTGTGCCGAGCAAAGTTGCTTGTGCTGAGAAAAGTTATTTGTGTTGAGAAAAGTTGTTTGTGCCAAGAAAAGTTGTTTGTAATGAGAAATTTTGTTTAGTGCCAAGCACCAGTGAAATTGCCGAGTGAAAACAGTGATGTTGGTTCACTTACAATATTTGGATTAATGATGAGATTTGAGATCTCTAGCTGACTTAGTTAATTTTATTGGGACATGTAAATTTAATTAAAGATTGATACATGTCATTTAATGAATGGGTAACCGTAATTAATGCATGGTTTCAAGATTCAATTAGAGACTACTTTGGAGAAGTAAATGTAATGTAATGATGGAATGATCTGTTGGATTAGACCTAACCTAAGATCTACAATCTTGATTAAGTGGCAAAGATTTATCTGACCTAGACAAAGAGGTATATGATAACCTCAAGGGGTTACTCATTATGTGTGCATGTGGATGTGGATGTACTAATTGGTGTACATGTGTGTATGCAAGAGGATTGCATAGTTGATTTACTATTTGGCATGACTTAGTAGAGAAGGCTGAATACATAAGAAAAAAGTTTCATGTGTGATTGCTTGATGGATTTCCAAGTAGATTAGAAGATTGAAATGACAATGCAAGCCATCCAGTAAGTTAGCATCAGAGCTATAATTGGATCTAAATTTGAAAAGTAAGTTGTATGTATCAGATCACAACTGTTGATTACTTTCTAATCATTGTATCAGTTAAAATCCTTTAACAAGGTTGACCTAAGAGTCATTTGTATAAATCCTCTAACAAGGTGACATTCAGGTGGAATGTTCTAAGTCCTCTAACAAGGCCACTCCTGACAAGGTGATTAAATCCTTTAACCAGGTCACACCTAACAGTGTGTTATTTTAACCTTTAACAAGGTTGACTCCTCACAGAGCTCACTTCAGAAGAGTGAAAATTGGTAGCATGTTACTGGTGGTTTTTCCCATATTGGGTTTCCATGTTAAATACTTGTATCAACTTGTGTCAATGCTTATGGTTTGTTTTATTGTTATGTTTATACAATCTAATTACACTAGACAGTAAACTGCATGATTAAAGTTGTTGACATATGCTACTACTACCGTGTATATTTGAAATATAGAAAGTTTTATTTGATACATCTAGACCTGAGGATAACTGATTCACCCCTCCCCTCTCAGTTATTCTAAATTCATTCTAAAAATATTCACTCAATCTTCGTTGTTGTCCAACTGCTCTGTATCATTGTTCTTCTGTAGTTTGTCTATCTTCGAATCCTTCTAACTCATTGTAGACTTAAAAAAATCCAAATCAATCTTAGGTGGAGGTTAAAAATACTCCATACTATCTGCCTCTAAGCTCTCTTTCCCTAATTTATCAATCTTTCTCTTCGACATCAAAAATACTTCTGTATCTCTGCTACTATACTTAGTCAATTTTTGAATCATCAAAACTTATCTTCAAAGTAATCAAACTTAAACCCATATGTGTTACCATAAATGAAAACCAAAAAGTGAATCATATTTACCAAATTTGATCACTTTCCAACAATCTCTCCCTTTGGCATTGATGGCAACACGTAACAAAAAAAATGACTAAGTGTTCCAACCAATCAAAACTATCTCTTCTTCTCCTTATCTCTTCTCCATATTTTCCTCTCTTTCTTTTATTATATTATATATTTTTTAATTTTTCTTCTCTTCTCTATTTTTTTTCTTCTCTTCTCCCTCTTTGACAACAATGACAAAGGTATATATAAAGCAATAAGCTTCAGTTCTTGCTTACCAGTTTTAGAATATTCTGAAAAGAGTCTTCCAAAAGATTCACTTTTGTGCTCCATGTCTTGAAAAATATCTGACTGATGTGAAACAAACCATTCATTTAAAATGATGCACTTTCAGCCTCTTTCAATTCCGTGGGTAAACCTTTAGTCAATCAATCTACAACTTTCTCCAAATCTGAGAGATGAGCTTCAAGTATGGATAACTTCGGAGTGACAAAGCTCCTCAACAAATTAAATCTTTTCAATACTCTCTCTTTTTTATTTTCCAATATACTAAGTTTGGTCAATATTCTTGTAACTTATGTGTCTAGTTCTGTTGTGGATTGTGAAGATGTTCCACAACCATCCATCAAACTATTCAGAGTTTTCCTCTCCTTGGCAATAATGTCCTCAACATTCTGAACATGTCTAATTGGATTCATGTAATAGCTAAACAGTTTTCTCCCATGCCCAATGTAGATCTTTGCATTTGTCAAACAAATTTTTATAATGCCTAAGTCCCATGTGATGGACTTGTAGACTTCTGTTAGCTTCTTCTCTGAATATGTCTTCTCTGCCATCTCCTCTGCAATTTTCAGCAAATTTTCATAGTGTCCATCAAATTCATCAAGTGTAATTTTCAAGTTCTCAATTTCATCTTTGTGCTAGAAATATATAGGTACTAGAAGCAATTTTTTCACAGTATCAACAGCTCTAGTAATTACTTTTTCCTTCTTATCTCCTTTTTGTTCAGATCTTTCCTTTGCTTTGTTTAATGCAGTAAATGCCAGTTTTATCAATTCAAATTCATCCATGCTATCCAAATTTATTTGACTGCTTGCCAACAATGAAATAGATGGTGAGTTTACCTCTTTATTTTCATATTCTTGTTTTTCTATCTTCTGTTCATCATCCCTTTTCTTCTCAACTTCCTCTTTCTATTCTGCTTCATCTCCAATAGAGGTGTCCAAATTTCCTGCAAAAGGGTCCTTCTCATCTTGTGAGGGGTCAAGGGTCACTGCCACACTAGAGACATAGAAATCTAGTGGAGGGTATGCTTCACTCTTCTCTATGGATGTCTCTATCACCTTTGATCTCTCACCCATTCCCAATTGTGTGGGCGATGTGGTTTTAGGAAGTGAGGGCCTGCTAGAAGTAGAACTCATCAGAATCTTCTCTAATGCCTTCTGAGTTTCCTCAGTCACTTCATCATACTTCCTCGCCATTATTTTCAATATTATAACCTTGGTTCTTAATAGAGGTTTCAATTATTTGAATATACTATCCCTTTCTTGTTCTGATAACATAGGAAGCATGTTATCAATTTCCTTATTTTTGATCTGATCATCCTCAATCCATGCCAAGTTTTTTTTGTTCTCCAATTTTGCATACAGATCTGTAGGTATAATTCCTTCAATTTCTAAAAGAGTCTTCTTAAATGTAAGTAAATTCTCTATCACAATGTCTTCAATCTTCATCTTATCTGATTCCTGATACCTATTATAGTATTTGTCAATTGTAACCAATTTACCTTTCTCTAGTGCTCTTTTCTCTAGCATCTTCATGTCTGGTTTCCAAATGTGTTTTAATATTTTCTTCTCTTCTCCTACTGTGGTTTTCTCTTCTAGTGATTTAGGCTTACTTGATCTTGTAACTCTAGGAGTGACATCCTTTGCTTGCTCTTTTTTCTATTGTGGAGGAGGTGGACTATCTACCATAACTACCTCAGGAATGAAAGGGGCATCAATGTTTCCACTTGCTACTCCAAGAGATCTCTTTGTCATCTTCTTCTTGACTTCTTTCAATTATTCTTCTATTAGTCCAGCTTTTACACCGCAATCATGAACAAGGTTAGCAATTTTCCTTTTCCTCGATCCTCTAGACTGTTCCTCTTTCACCTTTGCTGATTTTTCTTCATAGGTTCCCCATCTTTCTTCTGTTACATCAACTTCTAATGCAAGAACATGTTCTACTTGCATGGTGAGTACTTTAGAACTCACTTCATAGCCCGTGGGGTAACACCATTTCTTTCTAGGTTTAACTACTTCAAAACATACACAATCAGTTTCAACCATGAAACACATTGTATCCTTGTACTTTTCCACAACATCAATATGTAAGCTATATCTTGTCTTCATTCGTTTCAGTAGAATTTTGATCATAGAAAATAGTTCTCCATCTACCCAAGTAGTATTCTTCCTTTTGTAACTCTGTGAATCAGTATGCCAGTGGGTACTCTAGACTTCCAACCACTAGGATGTAAACCAGGAAACTTGTTAGATCAATATGAATGAACACATGCATAAAAAAAAAACCAAATCTGAAATTTTTAGTTCTATCCTTCTTTACTAGCTTCACATTCTCCAGAAATTGCTGAGTCAGAACTTCACATAGGTTATATTTTATGTTTTCCTTCACCATTATCCATGCCATCATGATTACTCTAGTAGATACTGAGTTTGGTATGCTAGTGTAGTAGAATTTATATTCGAGTATCATGGAAATCAATCTCACATCTTGTTGAAAGATATCATTTGCTATCATTTCCCTTTTGTCCCATTTAGAATGTGTTAGGGTTTCAACTTCTTTCTTCACATGCTTCTCCATAATAGGTATACCTCTAGTTTTGTCTAATCTAGTGATCTCATGAATTAGGTCACTACAAATCTTCACAGGTTGGTCACCAATCCATATGAACTGATCATGAACCCTACTCATCAATATCTTAAACCATTCATTTTCATCGAATTTGCATAAATCCATAATCTTCATTATGTTCAAATGACTAATGTGTTTGAACTCATCTTTCATGATTCCTTTTTTAGTCATATTTTCCATTTCAGTGAGTATTTAATTTTCTCCCAATGTATCATACTTATAATGTACGTAAGCCCTAATGTCTTCTACGTGCAATACGCCATGTGGGGTTTGTGAAAATGCTCCTTCTGGATCCTCTTCACAAGACTTATATGGATGTTTCTTGAATTTGTATCTAGGATGATCAAAAACACCAAAAATGATGGGTGCATACATAGCTAGATGATGTAAAATACCTTTCTTTCTCTGAAATCTGAGTGTTATGCTCCAATCGATCACTCATAGAAAATGTAGAATAGTCTAAATGCTTCTGCTCTCTGACCTCCTTAGCTCGCTCTTTATCAAATGGTGAATAGATAGGTCATCAAATAGTGCTTTATACAAGTTAGGTTATAACTTTCATTTTCACTTTATATTGTCTAGTCGACTGCTAGATCTCGCAAACACAATCTACAAGTCAGCTGATGGTGCGCTCTTAGGTATATAATCCATGATGTCAGCTTAGTCCACACACAAGAAATATATGAATTTTGGGCTAGGATAAATTTTTATGTCTATATCTAATGCTCCCCTAAGGCCATGATTAACCAATTAGGTTGATTTTGTCTTGCTACCTTCAGGCGAAGATCCAGGAGCATCTATTGACTCTCCGTGAACTGATGTCTCACTAGTTTCTTTGATCTTCCATATCTTGCCACTATTTCTATCTTTTGCTTTCTTAAAACAATCTTCAAAATCATTCTTCACATTTGAAATACTCTTTCCACTATCATTTCCATTCTTCTGTGAATTCATAGGAGGTGGTGTTCTTCTGTTATCTACTCCATTTTTACTAGATATGGCGTGCCAAGAGAACTTGTTACAAATCAAGGTACTCAATTCACTTCCAATCTGATAACAGAGCTCATGAAGGAATATAATATCAGACATCAGAAGTCAAGCCCTTATCACCCTCAAGCCAATGGACAAGCAAAAGTTACCAATCGGGAGATAGAAGCCATGTTAACAAAGGCAGTTCATTTGCATCGCCGAGATTGGAGCAGTAGACTATCAGAAGTTGTCTGGGTGTATAGAATAGCATGGAAGACTACCACAGGGTTCACTCCATTCAAATTTTTATATGGTAAAGTAGCAATGCTACCCATTGAATTTGAACACAAGACATTAAGAACAGCGCTGGAGCTAAATATTGATCTTCCTGCAGCACAGTGAGAGCGCTTACTGCATCTCAATTCTTTGGATGAAATGTGCAAGTCTGCCCTGCAGCGTACAAAAATTCTCCAAAATAAAAGGAAACAGTGGCACGAATCCCATATTAAGATTAAGAAGTTCCAGGTTGGAGATTGGGCATTGTTGTATGATTCTAGATTCCAAGAAATACTAGGCAAGCTGGAGACATGATGGCTGGGTCCATATGAAATAAGCCATGTATTTACAAATGGAGCAGTCCAATTGACCACAATTGACCCAATACATTTCAAGCTATTATTCAATGGACATAGACTAAAGTTGTATCACTAGCCATAGACGAAAGAAGACTTCCTGTAGCAATTCAACCAACCAATTTTAAAGGATCAATAGGTAACACTTCCTATAGCAGAGGGTGCCAACCTTCTTCCTGTAGCTCTTCAATAAGAATTCCTTCGAAGCATGACCATAATAAAAAATTTATGTTTACATAAAGTTCAATTCTCCATTCACTTTCTACATTCTTCTTTTTCAACTCATTTCATTCCTTAATCTTCCATCCTCCCACCTTCCACGTCATCATTTTTCATGTTTTCAATAAAGAGATTGTGCACTGGTGCATGCCACCGTCGTCATTCCACTCTCACCACATTTTTCTAGCATGTGAAATGATGAATTGACAGGTACGAGCTTTTCAAATTTATTTCCATTTTTAGTGCATAGATTTTATTGGTTATATCTAATACTGCCATAAATGTATCATTGTGGCTTGAAGCCAATTCCATACCTCCTACTGAGTCTGACAAGTGAGGACACTTGTCAATGTTTCATAGGGGGCAAGGAGGTGCACTGATTCCTAAATTTCATTTCTATTTGCTTGTTAAGATCCTCAAATCTATACTTTGGCCTTGTCTTAATTAAAATCCAGTTGCCGCATCACACCAGTGTCAAGTGTCATACCTTTTTTCCTAAATAAACCCCTAATTGTCAGACTAGATGTGACCCAGAATTAAAATCATGAGTTAACTCTCGTATGAATATCTATAATTCATTTTGTTCATACTAAGAATACCAGAAGAATGTGAAAAGGGTCTGTGGTTTTACAAGAGGTAGTTTGAAATTCAAAATAGAAGAAGGTAATTGTCGAGAACAGAGTAGAGGTTGAATTTGGTAAGCACAAATGGGAGGCCAATTGCAGTGGCATGAACCAGTAGTTCATGGTATTTTAATTTCTGATGTTGAGGCAGTAAGAAGATTTAATGCCTGTGGATGGCTGGGATATTTCTTGAAATTGACAGAGTTTGATGAAGAAGCAGCAACAAAATTTGCAAACACATTTGATGAAGGCCAAGCAAGAGTGTGGGGGTTGACAGTTGTTGCCACAGAGGAATGAATAGCGGAAGTAACTAGGATTCCAATAGCAGGGGAACACTACCCCAAAGTGCATGATGCCAGGTTAGCTAGGGCCCAGTTTACCCTACCAGGTGACCCTCCTCTGGAGATTACTAAACAGGGGTGCAAAAGAATGTCCATTCCTCTGCCATATTTTGAGTTGACCAAGCATATTATCAGGTATTTTACCTGTGAAGGAAGATTTTCTAATTTGCACGCACATAATTTTAAGTTTCTTAGTTATGTAAGGCATAATATTCCAATGAATGTCCCCAATTTCTTGTTTAATATGCTATGCATTAGTGCTGAGGAAACCTAGAAAGGAAATGACAATTCTGTTACTCACCATGCCCTAATTAAATTGCTCATAGAGAAATCTCTTAGGGATGTCTCTCCTATGGCATGGGTAGAATTTGTCTAAAATAAAACCCTATAGCCTCAGATTGTCCCTAATGTGCAAATTAGCTAAGATAATGCAGTCCCCACTGACCTAGCTGTTGAGAAAGGTACCCAAGGGGCATAAACCAAAAATTTACAAGAAACTATGCCTTTACCTGCTCATATGAGAAATGTACCTACTTCCGCCTGAGCTAAAGGAAAATGGAAGTTAAAGGGAGAAAGTTCAGTTCCTACAGCTGAGCCACAAAACCCTACAGTCTCGAGAGGGAAGAAAATGAAGTCAGTTCCTATGGTAACTACTCTTGTAGCCACTACTCCTGCAGTAGAGAAACCAAAGAGTGTTAGTAAGAAAAAGGCAATAGAGGTTGAGGAAACCACTATAAGAAGAAGCTCTAGGATGAGAGGGTAGATTCCCAAAGTACCCACTGAAAGCCAGTCCACTTCCCCCAAACAATTTGAGGAGGAAACTCCTATTCATATTGTTCCAGATGATTCTCCTAGCCAGTCTGAGATTCCAGACATTTCTCAAAATCTGGATGAGAAGTGTGAAACTGAGAAAAATGTAGGTCAAAATGATGCAGGAGCTAGTCATCAGGATGTTCTGAACCATGAAGAAGAAACCCCTATAACTCACTAGCTAGCTTGCACAGAAACTACCCTAGTTTCCTATAAGAAAAATTGGTTGATAAATTTCTTAGGGCAGTCATGGAGGGAACAAAGGAGGAAGAATAGCCAGGAAAAAAATAGTGGTCTGATTACTCTGCAAATGCTTCTCTTATAGTTATATAATAAGCATGTGTTGACAACCACTCTATGGGGAGTTGAGAAAAAGAAATTGCAGAAAGTAATAGCAGAACAAGGAGAGGAAATTGTAGAATTAAAAGATAAGTTGGCAAGACAGAAACAAAGGATGGAACATGCCCTTAAGCTAAGTGACCATATAATTGCTTGTAGACCGCCACCTAGGGTCTATACCATCTATCTAAAGGAACAATTCCTCTTATTCCAGTTGATGATGACCCTCAAGGATGTAAACGTAGAGTTCAAATTAGCCCAGGATTTTATGGTTTATACCAGACCCTTCCATCATGGAAACAAAACTTACTCTGTGAGTTGTATGTGCATAATTTTATCATCCCTATAGAGACTGAATGGAACCCCCTACTTTATATAGGGGATATACACCTAAGGGCCCTAATTTCTTGGATCCACAACGAGGCCAACTATGATAGACAACTAGAGAATTACAGATAACTAGAAAAATCAGAACCCGTGCCATTAAGAGCAGAAAGCAGTCAACTAGAAAAATTCCTGAGGGATTGGTTCAAACTGACATATGGGAATGTTAAAAAGGAAATAAGAGATAAAATTTTCAAGCTCAGAATAGATGTGTATGAAGAATATGACAACATGTCTTATTTTGTCTTCCAAAGAGCCCCAACCGGTGCCAAAAGTAGGCGGGGAAGATTATCAGAGGCATTCAAAAGGTCAAAGCCACACAACCCTATTAACCTTGAAGTAGCCATACACTGAGGACTGAAATATATGGGGCTGGGTAGGCAAATCAGTCAGGAGCTTTGGTGTCCACTCATAATGCAGCCACCCATGCTCCTTTGGCCCCTGTATGACATCGACACTACCAGGCTTGACAGGTTGTAGGAGGATCACAGAAGGGATGTTTGGGAAAGAACAAGATGATTCTACTACTCCTTCAAGAGCTAGAGGGAAGAACTGAAGTTGGTGACTTTAGGTCAATTGCCAGAAGATGCAATGCTTGAGGACAAGCATTTGATTAAATAAGGGGCATATGATGAGGCCAAATTATTGCCTTTATTTTGTATAATCTTAAATACTTTGTTCTAATTTTAGTCAAGACATTTGTGAACCTAGCCAATTAAAACTTGTGATAAAGTCCAGTTAGAACTGATAAACCATGGGTAGATATTTGTGACATATTTTGCCAATATTATACATATAGTGCAGTATTTCATATAACCATCAGAATATATGTTCTAATATTTGGATTTAATTTGATTAAGCTTGTTGCATGAATATTTTTGCATCACAACTAACTTGTCAGGGAAGGAAGCGGATGGAGAGTTGTTGATAGCATTCAAGGAAGACTATTGAGGACCATCTACGATGGAGTGATCATCACAGCACTAGGAGACACAGCTGCTACAATGGAGGAGCCACTATTCTAGGTTGTAGGGATGTAGTGTTGCTATATTCCCTCCGCACTTCATTATGTGAACTGGTCGCCCAAACTTTATTACCCACACCGCAGGCTGTTGTGTTTCCATCTTCTTCGACGACATGTTTTAAGAAAGATAGTTTCTTTTCTATTTTGTAATAAGTTTTCGATCCTCTATTTATAGGGATTGGACCAATGGTTTGTATTTAGAAGAGTTAGGAAAAAGAGATTGTTTTTGGAAGAAAACTGTTATATCTTACAACAAGTTATTTTAAGTTTTCATGTATTGTTCTTATGTAATGTGTTTTTGAAATACAATGAAGTGATTCTTGGTTTATGCTCTGTGTTAGTAGATTAGAAAAAACCAACCAAGGGCCCCACTTGGGAGGTGGAATATATTAGAGTAGAGTAGAAGTTAAAGTTTCTTCCTGCAGCATTGTACTTTGTGAATGTTCCTGCAACATTTGCAAGAATAGTTATAATGGATGTTCTGGGTTGAAAGTATAGGTTTAAGTAAAGTTTGCAATTTATAGCATTCATTTTAGTAAGGAGATAAGTGTATTATTTTCCTACAGCACTAGTGTAGGTTTATTTTATGCATTTCTTACCTTCCTGCAGCATAAGAATAATGACTCTTTAAGGAATCTAGTGCACATACTGTGCTAACCATTTCAAGTATACGTCCCTGGGTTGACAAGTTAAATGCCCCTTATAGTGGGAGTAGTCCTTAGATTGGATAAACTATTCCTAAGAAAGGCCTTGAGCATGATTATTCCACACTTATTGTGAGGTGATTCATTTTTGGCGCCGCTGCCGGGGATGGTGTCAAGCTAGGAACATTTTTGAGTCATTTTTCATTCCTAGTTAGTTTTTAGATTTGTATTCCTAAAAATTTCTTCACAAGTGTGAAGAATTCAATTGCATGCATCGAAGAGAAAGGCGACGAGATGAATATGGTAGATTTCTCCCAGCAGAGTCTTCTAATTCGAATGAGGAAGTTGAAGAAGTTGAGTTACCCTTTGAAGACACAAGTCTTGACTTTCCTACAACATCTTCCTCCAGAGCAGAACGATTTGATATAAGCGGTCTTCGACCTTTTGTTGAAGTCTTGGCCAACTTTCTAGATAATTCCGGCCCAAATCCACTTGTTGTTAACAATCTCGTAGCTAATGCTCCTTTCCAGTAGCAACCCCATAATCAAATACCCCCAGTAATGGCAAACCCTACTTTCCCATTTCCTCTCCTGAGCCTTATAAACAATGCTAATCTCAAAAATATACCTACAGCTACTCTTCCAAAGTTTTATGGTCTTATAACGGAGGATCCTGACACTTTCTTGTTTGAGTTTGACATACTCTATAAAAGCTTTGAATATAATACCGATGCCTATAATCTCAAGTTGTTTCCTGCAACACTGAAAGAGTCAGCCTTACGATGGTTTATGGGCTTAGGAGCCAATGCAGCAGGTACCTAGGAAGAGATGCAAACATTGTTTCTGCAGAAATACAAAGATTATTGCAAGGGGAGTGACCGAAAAGGAGATGATATCTTTAGGATGTCTCTAAAGGAGGATGAAACATTGGAGGACTATGTTTCACATTTCTTTTACACAATGTAGAAGAACCTCCAGCATGTACTAGCAGAGGATTCATAGAAGCTAGTCTTCTTAAGAGGGGTAAACGACAATTGTCTAGAAGCATTAGACTTGATGGCTAGTGGAGACATATCCCAATCCTCTTGGGATGACCTCAAGAAAATCTGTCTCAACTACTCAAGGTCAACTATGAAGAAAGGCAGAGGATACTGGCCCACAGTCACAAAAGGGATTAGTTCAGGCATTTCAAAGCTAGAGATATCTAATTTTCTCACAGATTTCAATCAAGATATTATAAATGATGTAGCTACACATATTGACACCATGACTACCAAGAAGAAGCATGCAGAGGCTGAATCACAATTGGCTAAATACTATCCACACTGTCGCAAACAAAAGAAAGACTGCGGATGTAAGCTGGTAGCAAACCTGGAAAATCAACATTTTCCAACTGACTACATGAAGATAGATGGAGACAATGATCAAGTGTTCTTCATTTCTCAACATAGACCATGGGCTTCATGACAAGGTAGTATGACAATTTGAAATGGTCAAGCCATAAGGAAGCTATCCTTATATCCACCTGTCCAACCCCAGCCAGACTTGAGAGAACATATTTGGCCAGACTTAGGGGATGAAGAGGAAGAGCTAAATTCAGTAGCCCACCTCATGATGTTTCATAGGCAATCTTTTCTAAAGATGCAAGAGGAAGATGATGTGATACAGAGCATTCTTACCAATGAATGTGTTGTGGCTAAAGATGTTTCAGAGAGTTCTGTTTTACAGCTATGTACCTATGAGGACTGTGTGTTTCTAGCAACCCCTGAGATAATTGATCAATTAATGACAAGTGAAATAGCTAGAAGTCCAATGCCTGAAGTGTTAATGGTAGAGCTAACAATAATAGTGGAACTTTCCCCTAGTCATAACCTCCATGTAAACAACAAGTTGTCCCAATCACAGTTGGCATTGTTAACCAAGCTTCTCAGCCAACATGAAAAAGTATTTCCATGGGATTATGGGGATATGGAAGGATTAAACCATAAAATTTTCACCCATAGAATCTACATCAGTGATGGAAGCTTGCAACTTCATCAACCTTAGAGGAGAATAAATCTTGCACTGAGAGAAATAGTCAAAATTGAGTTGTAGAAGTTGTTAGATGTTGGATTCATCTATCCAATCTCTAATATCAAGTGGGTATCACCATTGGTCAATGTACCTAAGAAAGGAGGTAAGTGGTGGATATGTGTGGATTATAGGGAATTAAATAATGCCACAAAGAAGGATCACTTTCCTTTACCTTTTATTGACCAGGTCTTGGATAATTTGGCTAGAAAGAAATGTTTCTCCTTTCTAGATGGATACAGTGGTTACAATCAGATAAGCATTGCCCCCGAAGATCAAGAGAAGACCACATTCACATGCCCTTGGGACACATATGCTTATTTAGTATTACCATTTGGCTTATGCAATGCACCTGCTACCTTTCAAAGAGATGTGATCATCATCTTTGCTGATATATCACATGATTGCATGGAAATCTACATGGACGACTTCACTACATTCGGTGTCACATTTGAGGAAGCCCTGAAGAACTTGGAGAAGGTACTAATCATATGCGAGGAACACAACCTATCTCTCAACAGTGAAAAGTGATTTATGATGATGCACGAAGGCGTGGTGTTGGGACATTTTATCTCCGAAGCTAGAATCCAGGTAGACCCTATGAAGATAGAGGTAATTCTCACACTCCCTATTCCCACTAAGCAAAAAGATGTAAGATCTTTCCTAGGTCATGCTGGCTATTATAGGAGGTTTATCCAGAACTTTAGTCAAATAGCTAGTCCTCTGTACAACTTACTTACCAAAGAAGCTAAATTTTCTTGGACAAAATAATCTGATGAATCCTTCCTGCAGCTCAAGTCACTTTTGACAACTGCACTAGTACTTAGGGGTCCTGATTGGAATTTGTCAATTCACATACATACATATGCTTTAGACTATGTCATAGGTGTTGTCCTAGGACAAAATTCTAAAAACCTTGAAAATGCAATCTATTATATCAGTAAGAGTCTCCATGGCCTAGAGTTAAACTATACAGTGACTGAAAAAGAATTGCTAGCAGTAGTTTATGCTCTGAACAAATTCCACCATTATGTAACTAGTTATCCCATCTTTGTTCATACTGACCGTGCAGCAATTGGGTATCTCATGAACAAACCTACCATAATAGGCATGTTAGCAAGATGGCTTCTTCTTTTGCAAGAATTTGATATAACAATCATTGACAAGCTAGGGAAAGCAAACGTGGTAGCTGATAATCTATCCAGAATTCACCATGCTGAAGAAGATACTACTTTGATAGATGATGCATTTCTAGATGAGCATTTATTTCATATTGTTGTCCAAAATCCATGGTATGCTGATATAGCTAATTACCTAGTAGCTAACAAAGTGCCCACACATTTCTCTTATAAGGATAAGAGGCTTCTAGTAGAGAAAAGCTTCCATTTCTCTTGGATTGATAACACATTATTTTACACTGGACCTAACCAAGTCATGAGGAGATGTGTGAGAGAAGATGAGACATATGACATTCTGCATGCATGTCATAATGAACCATGTGGGGGACACTTTGTAGCCAAAAGGACAGCACTAAAGATTCTAACAACTAGCTACTATTGGCATACACTACACAAAGATGCAGCCAGTTATACAAGGAAGTGTGACAAATGTCAGGGAATGGGCTGACCAACAAAATTAGATGAAATGCCCTTAAACCCATAGGTGGTGGTAACACCATTTGATAAATGGGGCATGGACTTTATTGGTCGAATAGACCCTCCATCCAATGGGAAGTCATACATCCTGGTGTGCATAGATTACCTAACAAAATGGGTCAAAGTAAGAGAAATGAAGCATGCCAGGGATCATAAAGTTGCTGAATTTCTGTATGAAGAAATTTTTACTAGATATGGTGTGCCAAGAGAACTTGTTACTAATCAAGACACTCAATTCACTTCCAATCTGATAACAGAGCTCATAAAGGAATATAATATCAGACATTGGAAGTCAAGCCCTTATCACCCTCAAGCCAATGGATAAGTAGAAGTTACCAATCGGGAGATAGAACCAATCTTAACAAAGACAGTTCATTTGCATCACCGAGATTGGAGTAGCAGACTATCAGAAGCCATCTGTGTGTATAGAACAACATGGAAGACTACCACAGGGTTCACTCCGTTCAAACTATTATATGGTAAAGCAGCAATGCTACCCATTAAATTTGAACACAAGACATTAAGAACAACACTGGAGCTCAATATTGATCTTCTTGCAGCACATAGAGAGTGCTTACCGCATCTCAATTCTTTGGATGAAATGCGCAAGTCTGCCCTACAGTGTATAGAAATTGGCCAAAAGCAAAGGAAACAGTGGCACGACTCCCATACTAAGAGTAAGCAGTTCTAGGTTGGAGATTGGGCATTGTTGTATGATTCTAGATTCCAAGAAATACCAGGCAAGCTGCAGACATGATGGATGGGTCCATATGTAATAAGCCATGTATTTACAAATGAAGCAGTCCAGTTGATGACAATTGACCCAATACACTTCAAGCTATTAGTCAATGGAGATAGACTAAAGTTGTATCACCGGCCACAGATGAAAGAATACTTCCTGTAGCAATTCAACCAACCAGTTTTAAAGGATCAACAGGTAACACTTCTTGCAGCAGAGGGTGCAAACCTTCTTCTTGCAGCTCTTTAATAAGAATTCCTTCGAAGCATGACCATAATAAAAACTTTATGTTTACATAAATTTGAGTTCTCCATTCACTTTCTACATTATTATTTTTCAACTCATTTCATTCCTTAATCTTCCATCCACCCACCTTCCACATCATCATTTTTCTATGCTTTCAATAAAGAGATCATGCGCTGGCGCATGCAGCCACTGTCATTCCACTCTCACCACCTTTTTCTGGCACATGAAATGATGAATTGATAGGTATGGGATTTTCAAATTTATTTCCATTTTTAGTGCATAGATTTCATTGGTTATATCTAATACTGCCATAAATGTATTATTGCGGCTTGAAGCCAGTTTTGTACCTCTTTCCGAGTCTGACAAGTGAGGACACTTTTCAATGTTTTGTAGGGGGAAGGGAAGTCTACTCATTCCTAAATGTCATTTGTATTTTCTTGTTAACATCCTCAAATATGTACTTTGGCCTTGTCTTAATTAAAATCTAGTTGCCGCATCACACAAGTGTCAAGTGTCATACTTTTTTCCTAAATAAACCCCTAATTGTCAGACTAGATGTGACCCAGAATTAAAATCATGAGATAACTGTCGCATAAATATCTATAATTCATTTTGTTCATACCAAGAATACCAGAAGAATTTGAAAAGGGTCCATGGTTTTACAAGAGGTAGTCTGAAATTCAAAAGAGAAGAAGTTAATTATTGAGAACAGAGCAGAGGTTGAATTTGGTAACCACAAATGGGAGGCCAATTGCAGCGGCATGAACCAGTAGTTCATGGTATTTTAATTTTTGATGTTGAGGTAGTAAGAAGATTTAATGCCTATGGATGGCTAGGATATTTCTTGAAATTGATGGAGTTTGATTAAGAAGCAACAACAGAATTTGCAAACACATTTGATGAAGGCCAAGCAACGGTGTGGGGGTTGATAGTCATTTCCACAGAGGAATGAATAGCGGAAGTAACCAGGCTACCAGAAGTAGGGGAACACTACCCCAATGTGCATGATGCCAGGTTAGCTAAGGCCCAGTTTACCCTACTAGGTGACCCTCCTCTGGAGATTACTAAATAGGGGTGAAAAAGAATGTCCATTCCTCTTCCATATTTTGAGTTGGCCACACATATTATCAGGTATTTTACCTATGAAGGAAGATTTTCTAATTTGCACGTGCATCATTTTAAGTTTCTTAGTTATGTAAGGCATAATATTCCAATGAATGTCCCCAATTTCTTGTTTAATATGCTATGCATTAGTGTTGAGGAAACCCAGAAAGGAAATGATAATTCTATTACTTACCATGCCCTAATTAAATTGCTCATAGAGAAATCTCTTAGGGATGTCTCTCCTATGGCATTGGCAGAATTTGTCTGACATAAAACCTTGTAGCCTCCGATTTCCCCTAATGTGAAAATAAGCCAAGATAATGCAGTCCCCACTGACCCAACTGTTGAGCAAGGTACCCAGGGGCCATAAATTGAAAATTTACAAGAAACTATTCCTTTACCCGCTCAAATGAGAAATGTACCTACTTCCACCCGAACTAAAGGAAAATGGAAGTTAGAGGGAGAAACTTTGGTTCCTGTAGCTGAGCCACGAAACCCTACAGTCTCGAGAGGGAAGAAAATGAAGTCAGTTCCTGCAGTAACTACTCCTACAACCACTACTCCTGCAGTAGAGAAACCAAAGAGGGTTACTAAGAAAAAGGCAGTAGAGGTTGAGGAAACCCCTATAAGAAGAAGCTCTAGGATGAGAGGGAAGATTCCCAAAGTACCCAATGAAAGCCAGTCCGCTTCCCCCAAACAATTTGAGGAGGAAAATCCTATTCATATTGTTTCGGATGATTCTCCTAGCCAGTCTGAGATTCCAAACATTTCTCAAAATCTGGATGAGAAGTGTGAAACTGATCCAAATATATGTCAAAATTACCCAGGAGCTAGTCATCAGGATGTTTCAAACCGTGAAGAAGAAACCCCTATAACTCACCAGCTAGCTTGCACAGAAACTGCCCTAGTTTCCTATAAGAAAAATTGGTTAATAAATTTCTTAGAGCAGTCATGGAGGGCACAAAAGAGGAAGAATAGCTAGGAAAAAAATAATAGTCTGATTACTCTGCAAATGCTTTTCTTCTAGTTATATAATAAGCATGTGTTGACAACCACTCTATGGGGAGAAGAGAAAAATAAATTGCAAAAAGTAATAGTTGAACAAGGAAATGAAATTGCAGAATTAAAATATCAGTTGGCAAGATAGAAACAAAGGATGGAACATGCCCTTAAGCTGAGTGACCAGATAATTGCTTGTAGACCGCCACCTAGGGTCTATACCATCTGTCTAAAAGAAAAATTCCCCTTAGTCTAGTTGATGATGACCCTCAAGGATGTAAATGCAGAGTTCAAATCAGCCCAAGAATTTTATGGTTTATACCAGACCCTTCCATCATGGCAACAAAACTTACTCTGTGAGTTGTATGTGCATAATTTCATCATCCCTATAGAGACTGAATGGAACCCCCTACTTTATATAGGGGATATACACCTAAGGGCCCTAATGTCTTGGATGCACAATGAGGCCAACTATGATAGACAACTAGAGAATTATAGAGAATTGGAAAAATCAGAACCCCTACCATTAAGAGCAGAAAGCAGTCAACTAGAAAAATTCCTGAGGGATTGGTTCAAACTGACATATGGGAATGTTAAAAAGGAAATAAGAGATAAAAATTTCAAGCTCAGAATAGATGTGTATGAAGAATATGACAACATATCTTATTTTGTCTTCCAAAGAGCCTTATCCGGTACCAAAAGTAGGTGGGGCAGATTATCAGAGGCATTCAAAAGGTTAGAGCCACACAACCCCATTAACCTTGAAGCAGCCATACACCAAGCACCGAAATACATGGGGATAGGTAGGAAAATTTGGCAGGAGTTCCGGTGTCCACTCACAATGCAGCCACCCATGCTCCTTTGGCCCATGTATGACATCAACACTACCAAGCTTGATAGGTTGCAGGAGGATCACAGAAGGGAAGTTTGAGAAAGAACAAGAAGATTCTACTACTCCTTCAAGAGCCAAAGGCGAGGAAGAACTGAAGTTGGTGACTTTAGGTCAATTTCCAGAAGATGTAATGCTTGAGGACAAGCATTTGATTAACCAAGGGGCAGATGATGAGGCCAAATTATTGCCTTTATTTTGTATAATTTTAAATACTCTATTCTAATTTCTGTCAAGACATTTGTGAACCTAGCCGGTTAAACTTGTGATAAAGTCCAATTAGAACTGATAAACCATGGGTAGATATTTGTGCATATTTTGTCAATATTATACATATAGTGCAGTATTTCATATAACCATCAGAATATATGTTCTAATATATTGATTTAATTTGATTAAGCTTGTTGCATGAATATTTCTGCATCACAACTAACTTGCTGTAAGATATAACAGTTTTCTTCCAAAAGCTCTCTTTTTCCTAACACTTTTAACTACAAACCATCGGTCCAATCCCTATAAATAGAGGATTGAACACTTATTACAAAATAGAAAAGAAACTATCTTGCTAAAAAAATGCTAGAGAAGAAGATGGAAATGCAACAACCTGTGATGTGGGTAATAAAGTTTGGGCAACCAATTCACATAATGAAGTGTGGAGGGAATATAGGAACACTACATCCCCGCATCCTGGAATAGTGGCTCCTCCATTGAAGTAGCTACAATGGAGGAGCCACTATTCTAGGATGTGGGGATGTAGTGTTCCTATATTCCCTCCACACTTCATTATGTGAATTGGTCGCCCAAACTTTATTACCCACATCACAGGCTGTTGCATTTCCATCTTCTTCTCCGACATGTTTTCAGCAAGATAGTTTCTTTTCTATTTTGTAATAAGTGTTCAATCCTCTATTTATAGGGATTGGACCGATGGTTTGTAGTTAAAAGTGTTAGGAAAAAGAGATTTTTTGGAAGAAAACTGTTATATCTTAAAGCAAGTTATTTTAAGTTTTCATGTATTGTTCTTATGTAATGCGTTTTTGAAATACAATGAAGTGATTCTTGGTTTATGCTCTGTGTTAGTAGATTAGCATAAACCAACCAAGGGGGACCACTTAGGAGGTGGAATATATTATAGTAGAGTAGATTTATTTCTAGCATTTCCATTATTTCCAGTATTTCAGATAGAAGTTAAAGTTTCTTCCTGCAGCATTGTACTTTGTGAATGTTCCTGCAGCATCTGCAAGAATAGTTATAATGGATGTTCTATGTTTAAAGTATAGGTTTAAGTAGAGTTTTCAATTTCTAGCATTCATTTCAGTAAGGAGATAAGTGTATTATTTTCCTATAGCACTAGTGTAGGTTTCTTTTATGCATTTCTTACCTTCCTACAACATAAGCATAATGACTCTTTAAGGAATCTAGTGCACATACTGTGCTGACCATTTCAAGTATACATCCCTAGGTTGAAAAGTTAAATGCACCTCATAGTGGGATAAGTAGTCCTTAGATTGAATAAACTATTCCTAAGAAAGGCCTTGAGCATGATTATTCCACACCTATTGTGAGGTGGTTCACATGTACTAAAGTATAGTGTCCTTGTAAGGATACCTAGCCCTGTTAGGAGCTGAATGTTACATAGTACATTTCCTTTTTAGAGGAATAACAACCATGTTAAAGGTTCAAAACACCTTGTTAGGGGACACTGAGCTTACAGATCTTATAATACAATTCAGTTACAAAAAGTTCTCAGTCATGAACAAAACAAGCATCACTAATGCTTTGATAGTTCCTTTATAGTTCATCAATGATCTTTGTCTTTCTCTACTCTTCCATTCGCATATCTTCTCTCCCAGATAACTATTACAAAAATTCATACATTCTTTACCAAAAATATCTTACATAAATATCTCTCAACTTTACAAAGTCAGCTCTCAATATGAATATTACAAATATTACTAAGTCAGCCCTCAATAAAAAATACATTTAATATAGTAAAAATTAAATTCATAGTCGACGCTCTTTTATGGTCAATGTGTAGGCTATCAAAAACCAAAATACAACTATAATTTCCTGGGGTCCAAGTCATACTCCCTCAATCTTTGCTGCTGTCCAACTACTCTGTATCATTATTCTTTTGCAGTCTGTCTGTCTTCAAATCCTTCTAAAACATTGTAGAATTAGCCAAATCCAAATTTATCTTAGGTGGAGGTTAAAAATACTCCATATTGTCTTCCTCTAAGCTTGCTTTCCCTAATTTATCAATCTCTGTCTTCGACATCAAAAATACTTCTGTATCTCTACTACTATACTTAGTCAATTTTTGAATCATCAAAACTTATCTTCAAAGTAATCAAACTTAGGTGGAGATTAACAATACTCCATATTGTCTGACTCTAAGCTCACTTTCCCTAATTTATCAATCTCTATCTTTGACATCAAAAATACTTCTGTATCTCTGCTACTATACTTAGTCAATTTATGAATCTTCAAAACATATCTTCAAAGTAATCAAACTTAAACCCATATGTGTTGCCATAAATGACAACCAAAAAGTGAATCATATTTACCAAAGTTGATCACTTTTGAATAAGAGATTACCGAAGCAACCAATGGTCTAAAAGAAGAGATATCCGATACTACAAGGACAAAGGAAAGAAAGCTTGTTACCTAGTTGAGAATAGTGCTAATGATACTGACACCGAATCTGAAGAAGATATTGAGATGGTATTTGTCACCATGAAGGATGATTCAGACAAAGAAGAAGAAAGGTATGTAGAAACTACACTCATATCCAAGGTTAGTAAGATTGGTGTCTAGATCATAGATAGTGGATGCACTCACCACATGACCGGTGATAAGCAAAATTTTGAAACTTTTGAATACTATAATGGTGGTTCAGTAAGAATGAGTAATGACACACCTTGTCTAGTTGAACATAAAGGAAACATAATGTTGAATAACCTGATTAAATGTGAAAATACTTACTGGGTAAAAGGACTGAATTATAATTTGTTAAGTGTTTCACAACTGAACAATACAGGTCACCATAGCATTTGAAAATAAGAAGGCAAAGATCTTCAATGAATCAGGAAGGTTTATCGGAACTGGTGAGAAGACAAAAGGTAACCTTTTCTATCTTGATGACACTAACACCACTTGTTTAATGGCTAGAAATGAAGACGTATGGTTGTGGCACAAAATATTGTGTCATGTGAATTTTGAAAACATGATAAAGATAATCAATAAAAGGAATGTTAGAGGCTTACTGAGAATGACAAAGCCCGAGCATATCATATGCAAGAACTGTCAAAAAGGTAAGATGACAAAGTCTAGTTTCAAGAGTAAAACCCATACATCTAATGCAATTCTAGAATTATTCCATACTGATCTATGTGGACCCATGAGGAAAAAGAATTACTATGGAGATAGGTATTTCATTCTCTTTGTTGATGATTATTCTAAAATGAAGAATTTAAGATGTTTAAATGGTATACAGCTATGGTAGAGAAACAAAGTGATAAGAAATTGAAATGATTAAGGTCATATAGAGGAGGGGAATTTATTTCAGATGAATTCACTAATTTTTGTAATGAGCATGGAATTAAAAGATAGGTTTTTGTACCAAGAACACCACAACAAAATGGAATTGTTGAGAGGAGAAACAGATCAATTATTGACTTTGCAAGAACATTGATGATTGAGAAAAGCACCACTCAAAATTTTTGGAGGGAAGATGTCTGTACTACTATCTACACATTGAACAAAGTACAATTGTAGAAGGACACAAAGAAGACACCCTATGAGCTTTGGTATGGTCACACACCCAATGTAAGTTACTTCAGAATCTTTGGTAGTCAATGTTATATTTTGAACAATGATAGAAATGGAAAGCTTGACTCCAAAAGTGATGAACGTATCTTTCTAGGGTATTCCACCAAAAGTAAGGCTTAAAAGTGTCTTAACAAGTCATCTAACAAGATCATTGAAAGTGAAAATGTAAAGATAGATGAATTTGTAGAAAAGAATGATAAGGAAAGAAAAGAGAACCAAAGGACTACAACAACTTTGTTTATACCAAAGAACCTGACACTCTACCTGAGAAATAGTGTATCGCTCCTAGGCAACAGAACATTCACCCGAGCATTAGGTTGTAATTACCAAAAATTAGGATAATACTCAAGATGATGTACCAAGTGATGAAGATCAGATCGAAGGTCAAGAAGATGATCAAAATGATCGACAAAGAGATGAACCAAAACATGAAAAGTATGTCAGAAGACATCATCCACAAAATCAAATCATAGGAGACAAGAAGGCGGGAATGAGAACAAGAAGTAAGTCACTAAACACTAGATGCTTACTTTGTGATTTTGAGCCTAAATATGTTAATACTACACTTGAGAATGAAGAATGGGTCAGTGCTATGAATGAAGAAATAGAATAGATTGAGAAGAATAGTACATGGACACTAGTGCCGAGACCAGATGACAAGAATTTCATTGGAACCAAATGGATATTCAGAAACATGCTGAATGAGAATGGATAAGTTACAAGAAACAAAGCAAGGTTAGTATGCAAGGGGTATGCACAAGAAGAAGGTATTGATTATGGAGAAACCTTTGCACCCATTGCTAGACTAGAAGGAGTTAGAATCTTACTTTCTTATGCTACATTCAAAGGATTCAAGGTATACCAAATGAATGTCAAATCTGCATTCCTAAATGGAATACTAGAAGAATAGGTATACATTGAACAACCAGAAGTGTTTGTTGATCTAGACAAGAGGAACATGGTATATAGACCACATAAAGCCTTGTATGGATTGAAACAAGAACCTAGAGCTTGGTATGAAAGAATTCACTCTTATCTCATTAGCATTGATTTTTTAAGAACGAGTGAAATAGAAATCTGTACTTAAAAGAAGATACCGATGGTAATATTGTTATTGCTGAAAAAATTTGTTGATGATATCATTTTTGGGGGAAATGAAATGTTATGAAAATCCTTTGCTAATGAAATGAGAAAAGAGTTTGAAATGTCTATGTTTGGAGAGATAAAATTCTTTCTTGGTCTACAGATTCTTCAACAAGATGTAGGCATATATATCACTCAGTCCAAATACATCAAGGAAGTGTTGAAGATATTCAAGATGGAAGATTCTAAACCAGTTGGAACACCTATGGCTACCAGATGTAAGTTGAAAAAAGAAGAAAAATTAAATGAGGTATATCAGACCTTGTATAGATCAATGATTGGAAAACTAATGTATGTTGTTCATACCAGACCAGATATAGCACATGCAGTTGGAATAGTTGCAAGATTCTCTGCTAATCCCAAAGAACCACATATGACTGTTGTCAAGAAAATTCATAAATATCTGAAGAACACTGAGGACTATGGCTTATGGTATAAAAGAGAAGGTAAATTTAAGCTACAAGTCTATATAGATGTTGATTGGGCTGGAAACATTGATGACCGAAAGAACATTCTTCATGGGTGACAGACTTGTCACATGGATCAGCAAGAAGAAAGAATGCATCTCTCAGTCAACTGTAGTAGCAACGTATGTGGCTATTGTTGCAAATTTCTCCAATATTGCATGGATCAAATAATTACTGGAAGGTATGAATTATGAATATTCTTGAACCAGTGATTATATATTGTGATAATACCAGTGCAATTAAAATTTCTAAGAATCCATTCATGCATGCTAAGACTAACCATATTGCTATCAAGTATCACTATCTAAGAGAACAAGTGAAAGCAAAGGAGGTGATACTCGAATATGTTCAATCAAAGGAAAAATTAGCTGATATAGTCACCAAGCCATTACCAAAAGATACATTTGAGTACTTGAGACTGAGACTAGGGGTACAACCCTTGTCTACCAGTCAGTAAGCTGACTAGGAGGCTGCATCAGCCTACATACAATTAGAAGACCATTCATGTTGATGTGAGCACCAAGATGGACAAAAATAGATACATCTATACACATCAAGGTACAAATCTACACTGAACACCAGAAACATTGTATTACTGATGGATAGGGAAATTCAAGGAATATATTATATAAAGGGATGGAAGATGATATAGAAGAATTGTTTGGAATTGTTATCAAAGGGAGAGATGATATCCTTATCAGAAAGGGAGAGATTATATCATTGATCAAAATAGATTATATCATTATCCATGAAGAGAAGTTCCTAAGAATAAAAAGGAAGAGTTAATCAATATTCAAAGGGAGAGATTGATTACATATGAAATATCCATCTAAGGGTGAGAAGTAAAAAAAGGGAGAGAGTTCATACAAAGGGAGAGATTGATTAAATATGAAATATCCATCTAAGGGAGAGAGATTGTTGTCAAAGGAAAAAGAGATTATCAAGAAGAGGAACAGTCAAGCCAGAGCACATATCATAATAGAGATAGAAGCTGCTACATCTATCCAGTGAAGGGATTAGAGATTGAAGAAATCCACTCTACAAGAAACAAATCTAAGCTATATGAGCTTACCGAGAGTTAGACATTTGTAATAGTTACATTAGGAAAGATTGATAAAACTATTATATTTCATATTGTATTAGTAATAGTATAGTATGATAATGTAGTGTGTTTCCATCAATGCCAAAGGGAGAGATTGATGACATGTAATAGATTGGATGTTTGAAGATGTTAAGTTGATCACCAAAATGCAGAAAGATAGTGCAAGACATTAAATAAGTTAATGGATTGTATTGTCATTAATGTCAACTTGATATAATCTAATTGGTTATAATAAAAGTGTCAAAGACTTCAGAGAATTAGAGAGATAAATATTATGCTTTCAATAATACATAAAAGACAAGAATTCACTAAGTGACTACAAACACTTAAGGCTAGTGGAACCCGACAAACAAAGATCACAAAAAGTTAAGTCGCAATGATACCTGAGAAAAGAAATCGATGACCATTACCAAAGAGAAGAATCACAAGCATTACTGACTGCCAGAATAACAATGTTAACCGATGAGCATAAATTTGCAGTGAAGCCCGAAGGATAGACAACCCCGACGGACAGAAAACCCCGACGGAGCAGCCCAAGGAGAACTGAAGTGTTGACCGAATCTATCAAAGAGTTAAAGCACCCAAGTTAACTGGAGTTTATAAATGACAAAATATCTAGCTGGTAGAGCTAAATATAGACTTAATTGGTAGTTATCATTATTTTTATCAACAAGATAAAGCCAGAGATAAGTAAAGGATTTAAAGCTATTTTTTTCCAGTTGGCAAGAAGATTTCTACAAGAATTATGGTTTAAATCAAGATTGGCTAAGATTGTGGATCATGCCAAGAACAAAAAAATCAAGAAGAGAGAAATGGTGATATCATGTCTATAAAGAGACAACTTAATTCATTATTGAATTAAGGAGAGTGAATGAAAAAGAGGTTGCTGAAGAGAAACTGATGAAGAACAACTTCATACAGTCCTGAGCAATCAGGCTGAGGAAAGAGCTAAATATTTCTGTGAACACAGAGAAACAGAGCATAGCATCACCAAGAAGAAACAAAAGTGGAGCAAAGGTATTAAAAATATATATTGACCATAATGGTTTAATGAGCTTACAATAGATCTGAAAATTTGCAAGTATAAGTTGTATATCTGAACAGATCATACTATTTCAGTTTAACCATTGATTCAGAAATTCTCTTAACCGAGCAAAATTTAAAGATCCTTTCTATATTAAGATACATCCTAAGGAGTATCAAAAATTTTGATCATGAAGATAGCATGAGATGCCAGCTACCATTTGGAAAAATAGGGTTTGGTCATAGAAGGTAGCATAGAGATGCCCGATATCAAGTGACAAACTAATATTTTAAATCTTCTAACAAGGTTACACCTAACAGTGTGTTCGTAACCTTTAATCGGGTTGTCTCTTCACCGAGATCACTTTAGAAGAGTGAAAATTTTGGGTTACCGGTCCCAAGTGGTTTTTCCCCTAACAGTGTTTTCACATTAAAAATCCATGTGTCAATGTGTTTATGAGTCATTAATTTAGTTTTTTTCATTACACATAACTAATCTGGATTGATCGGTATACACTAAGCTATTTACTGTCATTCGCTAAAGTGAAAGACTGCTATTTGGTAAACATAAAGCATAAGGTTTTAAAGGTAACTCCGAGCAGTAGTTATTTAATAAGTATATTTTAAGGTATACATCTTATAGGACTAAAGATAACTATAAGATTAATATTGTGGTACTGAGTTTTTTGGGTTGATTTATTGGAATATTTTTGAGGCCACTGATTCACCCCCCCCCCCTCTCAGTTATTACTAATAGAAAATTCAAATGTAAACTTCCTATAATCTTCTTTCCATGTAACAAAGTTGGCCATATTGCTGCAAGATGTCCTGATAGGAATGAAAAGGATGAGAGAAGAGAAAGAAAGTATAAAGACAAAAAGGATGAAAAATATTTAAGAAAGTATAAGGACTATAAAGACAAAGGTAAGAAATCCTACTATATTTCTTAAGAAGAAACTGATAGTGAATCTGATGATAGTGATATAGATTTTATTTGTGTAACTATGAAAGATGAGAAAACTAAACTTATTTCTTATAAGAGTAAAGGTAGTAGATGGATAATTGATAGTGGTTTCTCACATCAGATCACTGGTGACAAAAGTAAATTTGAAACCTTAAACTGTTGTAAAGGTGGCATTGTTAAGTTTGGTAATGACAAACCATGTCCTATGAAATGAAAAGGATCAATAAAATTGACTGATAAGATCATATGTGACAATTCCTATTGGGTTGAAGGACTAAAATATAACTTGTTGAGTGTTTCTCAGTTGAATACTTATGGATACTAATTTGAGTTCCATCATAGAAAAGCTAAGATTTTTTATGCTACTGGTAAGCTGATTGGAAGGTGAGAACAAACAAGAGGTGATTTTTTCTATCTATATTTATCTGATGAGACATGTTTGTTTGCATAATATGATGATATATGGTTATGGCATAAGACATTATGTCATGTGAAATTTGACAATTTGGTAAACATTATTAAGATGAAAAGAGTAAGAGGGTTACCAAGATTGAAGAAACCTGATAATATTATGTGTAAGAAATGTCAGTTGGGCAAAATGACAAAGTCTAGTTTCAAGAAAAAAACCTATACTTATGATGATGTTTTGGAATTGGTTCATACTGACCTTTATGGGCCTATTGGTGTATAAAGCTTCCAAGGTGATAAATATTTCATACTGTTTGTTGATGATTACTCTAGAATGATTACTGTAATGTTTATCAAAGAAAACTCTAATGCCTTTTAGTTGTTTAAGTGGTATTTGGCAAAAGTTGAAAAAGACAGGTAAGAAATTAAGATGTCTGAGATTTGATGGGGGAAGAGAGTTTATATCAAATGAGTTCAAATTATTCTACAATGATAGAGGAATTAAAAGATAGATGACTACTCCAAGGAATCCCCAACAGAATGGCATAGCCGAGAGATGAAATAGATCAATAATGGATTATGCTAGAACACTGATGATAGAAAATAATGTTGCACAAAAGTACTGGAGAGAAGTTGTAAGTACAATAGTCTATACCTTGAATAGAGTGAAAGTCAAGAAAGGTATTAATATTAAAACTTATGAGTTATGGTATGTTTATGCACCTAATGAAAAATATTTTAAATTTTTTGGGAGCTAATGTTATATACCAAAGGACAATAGAAATAGAAAACTTGATGCTAAAAGTGATGAAGACATATTCCTAGGTTATTCCACTAAGAGCAAAGCGTATAAGTTTTTGAATTATAACACTAACAAAGTTGTGGAAAGAGAAAATGTTAGAATTGATGAATATGTAGAAAATAATGAAGTGGAATGCAAACAAGAACTTGAAGATTACACATATTTAGTTTATATGAACGAAGGAGAGTCCAAAAGTGTGCCTGAACCAGAAAAAGAAGTTGTCAAACAACAAAATGATGTTGTCGAGAAACAAAAAGAAAATGCCAAGATACAAAAAGATGCTACCAAGCATCATGAGGAGATTTATGAGGAAGAAGAAAAGACGCAAAATGAGCCTGAAATTAAATTTGATGATGAATCTGAGGATGAAAAAAAAGAAAAAAGAAGACCAGAGCCTTCACTAGAAAAATATGTGAGAAGACATCATAAACTAGATCAAATTATTGGAGATAAAGATTCAGAGCTCATGAAAAGAAGAAAATTAAAAAATTAGACATGTTTATTATGTGAATTCAAGCTGAAAACAGTGAAATACGCCTTAGAAAATGAAGATTGGATACATGCCATGAATGAAGAAATTGAACAAATTGAGAAGAACAAAACCTGGACACTAGTACCTAGACCTAAGGAAAAGAATTTTATTGGAACAAAGTGGGTAATTAGAAATGAGCTAAATGAACATGGATAATTTATAAGAAACAAGGCCAGATTGGTATACAAAGGCTATGCGCAAGAAGAAGGCGTTGGCTATGGTGAGACGTTTTCCCCAGTTGCTAGATTTGAAGGAGTTAGAACTCTACTGGCTTATGTAGCTTACAAAGGATTCAAAGTATATCAAATGGATGTCAAATCAACATTTCTGAATGGAATACTAGAAGAAGAGGTATACATTGAACAAGATGAATTATTTGTTGATACAATCAAGAAGAGTATGGTTTTCAAGTTACATAAAGCATTGTATGGATTGAAGAAAGGCCCTAGAGCATGGTATGAGAGATTTGATGAACTATAACTGATTGAATGTTTGAAGATGATAAGTTAATGATCAGCGAGATGCAAAAGTGAATGAAAGGAATTAAATCAGTTAATGTATTGTATTGTGATTGATGTCAACTTGATATGGTTTGATTTCTCAAACACATACTATCATAACCTTGAAGATATGAAGAGACAAAGTTTATGTGGACGATAAAATTTAAAAAGTCTATATACACTGAGTGATAGTGAACCCCAAGAATTTCATAGTGTATACCAAGCACAGTAATTATCGAGCAAGTGTATACAGAGAAAGTGAACACTAAGCATTTCATAGTGTATACTGAGCACGATAGTAAACTTAATTTGTTGACCGAGCATAACTGAAGATGATGACCGAGCATAATTGGAGTTATAAAGAATGACAAAATTGCTTAGCTGGTAGACCTATATTTAAGGATTGACTAATTGATTTCTTTATTTTCAATGATCAATTAAACTAAAGCATGGAAGAAGATTAAATCATGTTTTATTCACAGTTATCAAGGAGAAATTTATGAAATAAAACTAAAGGAGATCTTTACATGATAAAGCAACGCATGGTGAGTTTTATAGATCAAGAAAAGATCTACGACAAAAATAAGGATATTGAGTGTCTAATCATGTCTATATAAAGCGACAAGGAATTCATTATGAAGAGAGGAATGTTGAATATATTTTGTGTGAATATTGAATTCTTCATGCATATCTGATCATACATGCTAAAGAATAGTGCCAAGGAATTCTACAGACACCAAGCAACAGAGGACATATCATTCACCGAGAAGAAGAAAGAATGAGAGCAAAGGAATTGAACTGTTTATTGATCAGAGATGTTTTATAAAGCTAAAAATAGATCTAAATATTTGAAAATCAAAGTTGTATATTTGAACAGATCATTTACTGTATCACTTTAACCATTGATTCGAAAAATCTCTTAATCAAGTGGGATTTAATAGTCCTTATTGTATTGAGATATTCAAGAGTATCAAAAGGTTTTCTTTTTGACATCATAGTGAGTGCTAGGTCAAAAGACAAATTGTTGGTTTTCAATCCTCTAACAAGGTTACACTTAATAGTGTGTATTATAACCTTAAACATGGTTAGCTCTTTGCTAAGCTCACTTTAGAAGAGTGAAAATATTTTGGGTTACTGATCCCAAGTGGTTTTTCCTATATTGGGTTTCCACGTTAAAATCTATGTGTCAAATGTGTATATGTTTCATTGAATTGATATTTTTCTTTACACATTATTTAAACTAGATTGGTTAGTTAACACTAAGTTTATTTACTGCTATACGGTAAATTCTAGAAAAGATAAACAATATATCTTACCGAGCAGGTTATATTTGCTAAAGTTATTTATGACATACATCTTGATCGAGTGAAAGATAACTAGAGAGTATTATATTTGAGAGAATAGTTTTTGGTTGGATTTTTGGAATTATTTTAAGGCCACTGATTCACCCCCCTCTTAGTTATTCTAACAAATTTCTATCAGATATTTGGTTCTTGGAAGAAATTTTTAAAGAGACTTAAGCTAAATATCACAAGATGAGTAAAAGGGCTGTGCCTAAGTTGAACAAGGACAACTTCACATCATGGAAAGGAATGTTAAGAATTCATCTATCTAGTATTGGAAATGATGTTACACACCACTTGGATATTGAATATGTTGCACCTAGTGGACCTCTAACTGTTGACCAATTACGAGAGAAAAATGAACACAATTATATGATGATAGAACTTGCTTCTTCACTAACTGCTGTTGAAATTTAAGATGTGAAATCATGCACCTATGCAAAGAAAATGTGGGACAAAATAAATCTAGTACATGGAGGAGATACCAATGTGCTAAGAGTTAAAGTCGAAATCCTAATAGGAAAGTTTTATTACCTAAGAATGAAAGAAGGAGAGAACATCACTCAGTACAGTGACAAAATCAAAGAAGTTGTTAATGCTATCCGTGGAGTAGGAGGAGTACTTGAGGAATAAATAGTTTTAAGTAAAATTATTAGAACCTTACTGTCTGTTTATGCTATTAGAGTATATACAATTAAAGAAATGAGAGCAGTAGCTAATAACAATGTTACTCTTGATAGTTTTATTGGTAGACTTATTTCATTTGAGATGAACAACTATGACAATAATGTCTCACCTACTATTGAGTCTGCATTCAAGTCTTCTTCGAAAATAAGAAAATCTAGTAGTAAATACACTATGAGAAATCAGAGTGACAGTGATAGTGATGAAAAAGAACTTGATGAACTTGAAGCACTAATGGCTAAGAGATTACATAGAGGTAAAGGAAGATATAAAGGTAAATTACCATTGGTCTATTTTTATTGCAAATAAACTGGACAATTTCTGCTAGATTCCCTAACAAGAGAAAGGATGAAAGAAATAATGACAGATCTTATGAAAATAAGTATGACAAAAGTGATGACCGAGAATAAAAAATCAAATGACATTCTGATAGAAGAGATAACCAAGATTACAAGGACAAAGGCGAGAAGGCTTGTTACCTGGTTGAGAAAAAAGCTAAAAATTTTGACACTGATTCTGATGAAGATATTGAGGTATTATTTGTTTCTATGAAGGATGAATTAGATGAAGAAGAAAGGTATGTTGATGTTAGAATACTTCAGAGATAACTGAGAGGGGGGGGTGAACCAATTATCTGCAAGTTTAAATCTTTATCTTATACTTATTAATCCAGATTGATACAAAGTAAATGCATATACAGATAACACTTTACACAACACATCAATTTGGTTACGGGGAAACCAAATGGTAAAAACCTTGGTGGGAATTAGTACCCACACATAACTATACTGTTTATAGTGATCCCTGTTAAAAGATCTTCCAACCCTGTTAGGAGTTGTACATTACAATGCAGTAGTATAGTGACCTGGTTAAGGGTCAGACCCTATTAGGAGTCTTTTATAATAACCCTATTAGGGGTGGAGGACTCACTTTCCAAGGACTCACTATCCAAGTGGTGAAGGCTACAACCTTCTAGTTATTTGATACACACTGTATCAACAAAATGAACTATTTTTTGTGACACTGCTTATCTGATCAGTTCCTTATATGCGCCAATTCTTTAACCTCTTGTAAAGCACTATAAAAATATTATCTATATTATAAAAGCTTAAACTTCAATATCTATATTATCAACATATAATAAATATAGCTCTTTTTCTTTAACACTCTACTCTGCTTTCGCAACTCTTCTTATCACAAATGACCTTCTATAAGTACATACACCAAGTATGAGATCATGGGACCTATAGGACAACTCTTCTTAACATCCTTGTTGGTTCTACTAAGCACATAAGCATAATTACAACTGTGCAAGTACTAACTAAATAGACGCGTCTCTTCACTGAGTCGGCTTCATCAATTTAACCATAACTTTGCAATCTTCTTGAAACATGTTTGGCGCATTTAGATTAATATCAACAACTCATAACTCATCATGAATATACACATGCATATCTTGAAGATAGGTGCAACTCGATCAACACATTACATACATCGACCTTAAACCATTATTCCTCCAGAACTGTAACTGTCAATAACAAAATTACATATCTTAACTGAATCTTCATATCTAAGTCTACGTGTATGAACATAGCATAGTAAACATGTCAACAACATGTATCTATCCACGCTGGTCTTCATGTCATCATATTGATAAGTACATATAGAAGTACTACTATGCATTGTATGTTGTCATCAATGACAAACATACAATCAATCAAGTATTCAGAATCAAATCTCCAACAATCTCCCCCTTTGGCATTGATGGCAACATATGATAAGAACAAATTATGTTCATGGTGTCTTCTTTCTTTTACAATCTTCTCAATATCCTCAGCAAAGATTCATCTACACTGCTATAGTTACTTAGATTGTGTATACTCCCCTAGAGTATAAGCTCCTTGTATGTGTTCCTTGTTTAGCTCTTTGTTTGTGTTTCTTGTTTTTAGTACATACTCCCCCATTGACATCAATGGAAAAGGGTGCCATAAACCATTCTGCATAGGTACTACTCTGGAAGTAGAGTAGTAAACCATTCATCAGTCACACGGAACTGATGTACTTGCTACTTTTTCTAATCAGACTTAGGAGAGGGAATGACTCCCAACTTCTCCCTTAGATACTCAAAAGTATCCTTTTCTAAAGGCTTCATGAAAATGTCTGCTAGCTGATCTTTTGTGTTTACATAATACAATGTCACTTCCTTGTCTGCAACTTTTTCTCTCAGAAAGTGATACTTGATCTCTATGTGTTTTATCTTTGCATGCATTACAAGGTTCTTAGACATGTAAATAGTACTGGTGTTGTCACAGTGAACAAAAATAGGAAAGTCAACCTGAATACCAAAGTCTTTAACCATCTATTTGATCCAAACAATTGTTGTGCAATTCAGTGCTGCTACAACATATTCTGCCTCTGCCATTGACTAAGAAATACAATTTTTCTTCTTGCTTGTCCAAGATACCAACATTTCTCCAAGAAATACCACTCCTCCTGAAGTGCTCTTCCTGTCATCAATACAACCTACCCAATCTGCATCAGTATACACATGAAGTTGTGTATTCTCTGATTTAGGATACCATAAACCATAGTCTATAGTTCCCTTAAGATATCTGAATATCCTCTTTATTTCCATTAAGTGATTATGCTTGGGTTCAGCTGCAAATCTTCCAACAATGCCAACTACATTAGATATGTCAGGTCTTGATTGAGTTAGATAAATAAGCTTTCCAATAATAGATTTATACAATGTTTTATCAACTGTTGTGGAGTCATCATCTTTTGAAAGTTTACTTCCTGTGATCATAGGAGTGCATACTGGCTTGCAATCCTCCATCTTGAAGGTTTTCAATATTTCCTTTA